>JAQGDQ010000456.1:0-22273 GCA_030141605.1 Tubiluchus corallicola
GATCGTTTCAATAAAACTAATTCATGTTTTACAAAAACCTACACAATTTTGCAAAGCCAGAATAACACAGTCAAAGCTTGTAGAAGTTTGATATCACAATTTGCAACAATCTGACCATTTTGCAGTTTAGTAAACTGATGATGATGAAGATGACAACGATGACGATGATGGTGATGACGACAAAGATGGTGACGATGATCACGACGATGTTGATAATGATAATGAAGACAATGACGATGATGACAATAACGACGATTTTACGATGACGACGATGATGACAATGATGATGATGATGACGACGATCACGATGATGATGACGACGAAGACGGAAACCACGATCACGATGATGATGATGACGACGACGACGATGATGGCGACTATGATCACGATGACGATAATGATGATGATGACGACAGTAACGACGATTTTACGATGACGATGATGATGATAATAATGACGATGACTATGATGATGATGATGATAATGACGATGATGATGATGACGACAACGACGACGACTGTGACGACAGCAATAACAATGATGACAATATGAAGAACTACTAAGAAAACTGATAAGAATAATAGCATACACACTATGTCAATAAAACTTACTATGCTATCGGCGTCCAGAAAGACGCATTTGTTGAAATCATCCAGATCTGACCACGCCCTGAGCTTTGTCAGTGTGATACCTAACTCTGGTCTGTCCATCAGAGCTAACCTGTCCGTGTCATGGCTGTCCATGGCTGACACTTCCCTCACGTGATCATACACGTCACCAAGTAGCCGCCTGAGACATCGGTAATATCAACGTTACACGCATCACAACTAATCAATTTTAAAGGAAACGTCAACGCGCGTCGTTACTGTCGTCATTATCATCATTATCGTCATCGTGATCATAGTCGCCATCATCGTCGTCGTCGTCATCATCATCATCGTGATCGTGGTTTCCGTCTTCGGCGTCATCATCATCGTGATCGTCGTCATCATCATCATCATTGTCATCATCGTCGTCATCGTAAAATCGTCGTTATTGTCATCATCGTCGTTGTCTTCATTATCATTATCAACATCGTCGTGATCATCGTCACCATCTTTGTCGTCATCATTATCATCGTCATCGTTGTCATCTTCATCATCATCAGTTTACTAAACTGCAAAATGGTCAGATTGTTGCAAATTGTGATATCAAACTTCTACAAGCTTTGACTGTGTTATTCTGGCTTTGCAAAATTGTGTAGGTTTTTGTAAAACATGAATTAGTTTTATTGAAACGATCTGTGATGGCACAACGCTTTACTACAGACTGTTAGATGTGCCACATGATCACTACTGCTGTATCGATGACTATATACCGCCTCAAATGGTAATTAAAGGATAACCACACGATTGATAAATGTTAGCAATTGTTTCTAATATTTGAATAATTACCTTGCAAAGGTAATAATTGCAGCAACCGAACACAGCTATCGCTTACGTCACAAACTAACGACAGTTTGTGCAACGGTAGACATGTTCCCTGCGCGTCACGCATGAAAGACGCTGATGTGATGTCACGACAATGAGCTCTACGTCGCTCTGACCTCACAGACAAAACCTGCATTTCATGATCGTGCTTATCGCGGTATTGCATCTATTTTTCGGTCACACGAATGTGACAAAAAGGTGCCACTGCCTGTCTCAGTGGAGCCGCTGAGCCGTGCGTAGCTTTGAAAGTTTAGCAAATTTAACTATCCGAGGTGGTTATTTAATCTAAGCTTTGATTTTAAAAAAGCTGTTGTAGTTTTCAGTATTTTAGAGCATACTTTATTTTGAAATAATGTCTATACAATCGTCCGGTTTCCTTTAAGGAAAGTTATTTTTAGCCTGGGAACGGTTCTCTTATATAGCTAAATAAAGGCAGCAATAATGATGGCCAATAGCCGCAACATTTACGTTTTCAAAAAACATCTAAATGCATCTTTTTGTCTGTGTAAAATATCGTAACGTGCCCATTTTCCATCTGGAAAGTCGTGAGTTCGATACTGCGGCCGGGTCATACTAAAGGCTTTAAACATGGTACCTGCTGTTGCCCTGCCTGGCGCGTGGTATTTGGGGTAAAAGTGGGGTAATAATAGTCTCTGTTATGTAGTTGTAGATTGTTATTTACATTCGACAAAAAATCTCTTTAGAGTTTATGTTAATATTTGATCCAAAAATCCGATTTCAAATAAAGATTATTATTGTTATTATACTATAATAGGATTGGCTTGATGTCGATGATTCTTATCAATATCTGTTGCTCTTCATCAATGAATCTTATGCGTGTTCATAAGCAGCTCTTATTCCCCTACACATAATAGTAACGAGGAGGCTTCCCTTATAAGATCAATAATAGCCGCTCTCTATTATTTAAAATAGGTGCTGACTAATATAGACGAGTTATTCAAAGAGCCCGGGTTTGCAGCAGCTCCAGATTACGGGTGGCCCGATATCTTCAACAGTGGGGTGTTCGTCTATACGCCTAGTAAAGACACATTCGAAGAACTAGTCAAACTTGCAATTGAGAAGGGCAGTTTTGATGGTATGTATGTCTTCGAATTTTGGTTTCACTGAAAGTATTAGCGGTGATTGTGCAGCAAGCCTGTAATAGCAAAAGAATATTAATGCAAAAATATGAATCCAAAAAGTCTCGATCCAGCTGGTTAATTTGTGTTCAAAGTTTAAAGTGTTACAGTACATCCAGTGTTACAGTACAGCTAGTGTTATGGTACAGCCTGTGTTACGGTACATCCAGTGTTACAGTACAGCCAGCGTTACGGTACAGCAATGTTATGGTACAGCCTGTGTTACAGTACATCCAGTGTTACAGTACAGCCAGCGTTACGGTACGGCAATGTTATCGTACAGCCTGTGTTACAATACAGCCAGCGTTACGGTACGGCAATGTTATGATACAGCCTGTGTTACAATACATCCAGTGTTACAGTACAGCCAGCGTTACGGTACGGCAATGTTATCGTACAGCCTGTGTTACAATACAGCCAGCGTTACGGTACGGCAATGTTATGATACAGCCTGTGTTACAATACATCCAGTGTTAACAGTACAGCCAGCGTTACGGTACGGCAATGTTATCGTACAGCCTGTGTTACAATACAGCCAGCGTTACGGTACGGCAATGTTATGATACAGCCTGTGTTACAGTACAGCCAGTGTAATGGTACAGCCAAGAGAATTAAACATTAGCTTTACACTGTACAAACCAGTTCATATGTACTAACAGGGTTAATTTGTACTACGAAACAAAAAGCACAGCACACAGATTCATTTTGTTACAAAGTAATGCTTTTCTCTGTCAAAGTAAGCTCTAGTTAGTACTTTCTGCTGTGCAGACCAAAATCAATCTCTGGTTAGTACTTTTTGCTTTGTGGTGCAGAGTCATCCCTTGTTAGTACTATTTGTTCTGTGTACAGTCAACCTGTGGGTAGTACTTTTTACTCTGTAGTGCAAAGTCAACCTGTGGGTAGTACTTTTTACTCTGTAGTGCAAAGTTAACCTATGGTTAGTACTTTTTTACTCTGTAGTACAAAGGCAACCTATGGTTAGTACTTTTTACTCTGTAGTACAAAGTCAACCTATGGTTAGCACTTTTTATTCTGTAGTACAAAGTCAACCTATGGTTAGTACTTTTTACTCTGTAGTACAAAGTCAACCTATGGTTAGTACTTTTTACTCTGTAGTACAAAGTCAACCTATGGTTAGTACTTTTTATTCTGTAGTACAAAGTCAACCTGTGGTTAGTATTTTTTACTCTGTAGTACAAGATCAACCTGTAGTTGTACTTTTTACTCTGTAGTGAAAAATCCACCAGTAGTTAGTACCTTTTACTCTGTAGTACAAGATCAACCTGTGGGTAGTACTTTTTACTCTGTAGTGCAAAGTCAACCTGTTGTTAGTACTTTTTACTCTGTAGTGCAAAGTCAACCTGTTGTTAGTACTTTTTACTCTGTACTGCAAAGTCAACCTGTGGGTAGTACCTTTTACTCTGTAGTACAAAGCCAACCTGTGGGTAGTACTTTTTACTCTGTAGTGCAAAGTCAACCTGTTGTTAGTACCTTTTTCTCTGTAGTACAAAATCAACCTGTGGGTAGTACTTTTTGCTCTGTAGTGCAAAGCCAACCTGTAGTTGTACTTTTTACTCTGTACTGCAAAGCCAACCTGAAGTTAGTACTTTTTACTCAGTACTACAAAATCAACCTGTAGTTAGTACTTTTTACTATGTAGTGCAAGTCAACTTGTTGTTAGTACTTTTTACTCTGTACTGCAAAGCCAACCTGAAGTTAGTACTTTTTACTCAGTACTACAAAATCAACCTGTAGTTAGTACTTTTTACTATGTAGTGCAAGTCAACCTGTAGTTAGTACTTTTTACTCTGTAGTGCAAAGTCAACCTGTTGTTAGTACTTTTTACTCTGTAGTGAAAAATCCACCAGTAGTTAGTACCTTTTACTCTGTAGTACAAAGTGTGGTGTTTTTTTTGTGTGGTTGTTGTTGTTTTTTTTGTGTTTGTGGGTGTTTTTTGTTGTGTGGTGTGTTGTTTTTTTTGTTGGTGGTTGTTTTTTTGTTTTGTGTTGTTTTTTTTGTGTGGTAACTGTGTTAGTACTTTTTACTCTGTAGTGCAAAGTCGACCTGTTGTTAGTACTTTTTACTCTGTAGTGAAAATGTGTTGTTTTTTTGTGTATCAACCTGTAGTTGTACTTTTTACTCTGTAGTGCAAAGTTAGCCTGTTGGTAGTACTTTTTACTCTGTAGTACAAAGTCAACCTGTTGGCTGTACTTTTTACTCTGTAATGGAAAGCCAACCTGTGGGTAGTACCTTTTACTCTGTAGTACAAAGTCAACCTGTGGGTAGTACTTTTTACTATGTAGTGCAAAGTTAAATTGTTGTTAGTACTTTTTACTCTGTAGTGGAAAGCCAACCTGTTGTTAGTACTTTTTACTCTGTACTGAAAAGTCAACCTCTGGGTAGTACATTTTACTCTGTAGTACAAAGTCAACCTGTGGGTAGTACTTTTTACTCTGTAGTGCAAAGTCAACCTGTTGTTAGTACTTTTTACTCTGTAGTGGAAAGCCAACCTGTGGGTAGTACTTTTTACTCTGTAGTGCAAAGCCAAGCTGTTGTTAGTACTTTTTACTCTGTACTGCAAAGTCAACCTGTGGGTAGTACTTTTTACTCTGTACTGCAAAGTCAACCTGTGGGTAGTACTTTTTACTCTGTAGTGCAAAGTCAACCTGTTGTTAGTACTTTTTACTCTGTGCTGCAAAGTCAACCTGTGGGTAGTACCTTTCACTCTGTAGTACAAAGTCAACCTGCGGGTAGTACTTTTTACTCTGTAGTGCAAAGTCAACCTGTTGTTAGTACCTTTTTCTCTGTAGTACAAGATCAACCTGTAGTTGTACTTTTTACTCTGTAGTGCAAAGTCAACCTGTTGTTAGTACCTTTTACTCTGTAGTACAAAATCAACCTGTGGGTAGTACTTTTTGCTCTGTAGTGCAAAGCCAACCTGTAGTTGTACTTTTTACTCTGTACTGAAAAGCCAACCTGAAGTTAGTACTTTTTACTCAGTACTACAAAATCAACCTGTAGTTAGTACTTTTTACTATGTAGTACAAAGCCAACCTGTGGGTAGTACTTTTTACTCTGTAGTGCAAAGTCAACCTGTTGTTAGTACTTTTTACTCTGTACTGCAAAGCCAACCTGAAGTTAGTACTTTTTACTCAGTACTACAAAATCAACCTGTAGTTAGTACTTTTTACTATGTAGTACAAGATCAACCTGTAGTTGTACTTTTTACTCTGTAGTGCAAAGTCAACCTGTTGTTAGTACCTTTTACTCTGTAGTACAAGATCAACCTGTAGTTGTACTTTTTACTCTGTAGTGCAAAGTCAACCTGTTGTTAGTACCTTTTACTCTGTAGTGCAAAGTCAACCTGTGGGTAGTACCTTTTTCTCTGTAATACAAAATCAACCTGTTGTTAGTACTTTTTTCTCTGTAGTACAAGATCAACCTGTAGTTGTACATTTTACTCTGTAGTGCAAAGCCAACCTGTGGGTAGTACCTTTTACTCTGTAGTACAAAATAAACATATAATTAAGCATTTTGCATTGTTGCACAAAACAAGTAGTTGGTTAGTACCTTTCGTTTTGTAAAGCAAGATCACACACCGGCTAGTACTTTTTGCTTTGTGGTGCAAAATCAATTAGTAGCTAGACTTTTTTGCACTGCAGTCGCAATCAATTCTTTGTTAGCACTTTTTGGTTTGTAGTGGCAAAATCAGCCTGTAGTTTGAACTAACGTTTGCACGCGGGCTCAGTGTGAGTAGGCTATTACCAGCAGTGTGAGAAATAAGCTACTGTTAGATTTTCCCGGCTTCGTTAAACAGATAATTTTGACACATTTCTGCTCACTGCCCAGCTTTCTGCTCACTGCTCACCTTTCTGCTCACTACAGTGCGTTCTTTTTGAATAGAAGCTGATTACCTTCATCAGTTTTTATCGTTTCAGGTGGTGATCAAGGAATTCTTAATCAGTACTTTGGCGATGACTGGAAAAGACTGTCTTGTTTGTACAATGCGCAGTACAGCTCTGTTTACACGTATCTGCCCGCTTATCAACAGTATGTACTTCCTATGTGTGGAATAATTATCATATTGTACACAAGTTTGCACTTTGCTCTGTCTGTAACTCTGCAGTTCTAGTGCACCTGTTGCTAAGTTAAATAGTCTTTCTGCAACTTTTTTATCAGATACTAGCTCGTCTGAGACTTGCCGTCGTCATAATCGTGTAATAAGTGCCATTTACGTCTCAAAAGTTGACAAATTTTGAATTGAAATTAAATCAATTTAACTGGATCTTGGTATTTTACAATTTTACTCTTAAATTTCTTAAATTTTCTAATTTTAATTTTCTGTATTGTTTTGTACTTTTTTGCACCTTAGAAGGCTTTATAATTTTATCTTATGTCAGAAGTGTTCAGTGTTTGTTTAGCTAATACACTACAGACACTTGTAATCGTGTTGCGTTTATTAAGACATCTGGAGGTACAACACTGGCTTTTAAAACACCACAAACAGTTATTTTTATTATTCGTTTCTCCTAGTACACCACAAATAGTTAATTACGCTAAACAGTTATAAAGCAAATAGGTCAATTTAGTTATCGTTCAAGATCTAGGCCATGCAAATAGTTTGAGCTATGTTTGTCAGCAGTTTCATTTGGTTTTGTCTTTTTTCTTAATTAGTAATTATAATGTTTCTTCTAATTTAGTTTTTAATACAGCCTGTTAATATAACTGTGCAGCTGGCACTTAGAGTTTATGTATATCTCACTGAATATTGTACAGTGAGATAGCACTGCACTTCAATGTTTGCTTTATCACGTGCAACACGCTCATGGAATGTTTGTGCTGTTGAAAATTATATGTTCGTTTGTGATGCCTTCACTAGTTGGACTCGTTTTTTAAAGTTTTTAACCTGTTATTTACTTATCGAAAACACTTTGGCATAGGTGCTAAAATGTATATTTTTTATCCAAATCTTTCCCCAAAATGGAGTGGAATATGAAAAATCGCCCCGTTTTCCTTTAATTTTACAAACAATACATGTGTTAACTTATAGGTTTGGTCAGGGCATCAAAGTTGTTCACTTCCTTGGTGCTTGGAAGCCATGGATGGTTTCTGTCGATCCTCAAACACGTCAGGTGACGTCTACATTGGCGCAGGAGAATCCACAAGCAAGAACATGGCTCGCGATGTTTGAGGACAAAGTACTTCCTAAACTCAGTCATCAGTTATTGCAGAAATTGGTAAGCTTTTTTCCTCGGGCTGCTTTATTTTGAAACTCATAACACACAAGAAACCTCTTGCTGGATAATCATCTCTCCACCAACCCACATGTACAAGCCCTTCTGTAAATTTGCAGAAACTTGAAAATCTGATTTTTAATGAATCGATGCTTTGCCAATAGATGGCAGTTTGAAATGCATCCATGAAATTTTTACTGTATGTATATGTATTTATGCATTAGTCCATATTTGGGTGAGCATTGTCTATCAGAAAGCGAAATCGAACTCGAATCAAACCAGATTTCAAGATTTCGAATCCGACTCGAATTCGAATTCAATTTTATAAGATTTTTGAATAAATTTTCGAATTATTAATAAAAAACAGCCTTACAAAGATCATGCACATTACTTGATTTTGTTCTGTAGTAAAACACAAATAATTTGTTTCAAAATTGTGCACAGGAAGTGGTGAATTATTCGAATTTGTAATTTGAGGTTCGAATCGAATTCGAATTAAAAAAACCGTTCGATTCGAATTCAAACGTTCGATGGTCACCCTTAGGTCATGTGCTTATAATATTTGCCATATTTTTTGGTTATTGTTTCTAAACTGGTAACTAAGGATGCTATTGATGTAGAATAACAGCGTAATATTTTGGTTGCCTAGCGACCGGCGGCTAATTTATAGTGTAGTATTTTGTCACAGTAACTGTTATTTTTGCAGCAATCTGCTTTACCATTGCCAAATAAACCAGTTCCACCATTAGAAGACATTAGAACAGAAGAAGCAAGTGGACAACAACTTGAACCAGCAGCTGATATGGAACCAACAGTCGAGGTATCAGAGTTGAAGTTTTCTGTGACGTAAAACTTTACATTATTCATAGTAATGTTCGCTTTACGTAGTGAAGATATGCAGTTAAATTGTGCAGAATGTAATGCAATGCAATACATAAAATTTATTTACGTAGCGCACTATATCATTTAAAATTTCAATACGCTAAACAATAAAATACATTTAAAATTCATAAGAAACAAAATTGAAATGACATTAAAAATAATTCATCATAAAAAGTACAATTTAAATAAAAGTGTTTTAAGATGTTGTTTAAAACAATCTAATGAATTTGTAGAACCTACAGCCAGGCCCTATTTCAAGGGGGGGAAGTGGGGATAGTTCCCCTGGGTCTCACCCTCCAGGGGAGCCTCGCGCCGAGGTAACTTTTTTGCTTTATGCGAACATACTGCCTCTTCTATCCCTCTCTCTCGGTGCCTATGTTCAGCTGTTTTCAATTTCGGAATTTCTAACACCGGCTTGTACGGATGTGAGAGTATGGTATTACATATTGCAAACATGTTGTTTTTGATTTGACTATTTGTCAAGTATTAAGGACTGGTCTTGAGAATAAAGCAGTTTTTCTTTCAATTGTTCTTTCCTTTAACAACTGTATAACTCCATATTTTCTCTTTGAAAATGCTTCTCCGGCGTTCTAGCAGTTCAAAAATTTTCTGGGGGCCTCACATGCCCCCACTTCCCCGGGCCTCGCTTAGGCTGAAATAGGCCCTGCCTACAGCAACATGCAAGTTATTCCAGAGACGCAGAACACAGACAGAGAAAGCTTTTTCACATAGAATACAGTATTAGGAATTGGTTGAATTAATTTGTTCATTAGCATTAGAAAGAAGTGTTTGGCATGTGTTGCGGCCTATTAAAAGTTCAGTAAGATATGCAGGTGGTAAACCATGTAGTATTTTGTAGGTGATACAAAGAATTTTATCTTGAATTCGGAATTTTATTCGGAAAATTAGAATTGTGTACTAATGCCATGTTACAGCATGTCGTGTAACATTAATGGCCCTTGCTTGTTGTAGGATAGTCAGTGTTACGACTCCAAGTTTTTGTTGCATCTGTTTTAATGTGTGAGCTACCAGGTTGTAATGCAAATTTCTGTTAAAATATAATAAAAGGGTTAGCAGAATGGCAGTGACTAAAAGAAACTGTGTGTGTGCCTCGTTTACCTTGAATGTGCCCATTTGTCGTCTTTGTTGCACATTGGCTGCTACGGTTTGTTAATATTATTAGAATTTTAACGTAAATTTAATCCTTACTTTTTGTCATTATCTATTGTTTCATCCTCTTTCTCATCACATCTTCACACTCATTACCTTCACGGCTTTCCTTTGATTTTGCATCTTCTGCACATCTTATTCCATATTACCTGTTTGGCTCAGATCTTACAAGTTCACCTTCCCATCTGAGCTGAGAATTGTCTGCGCTGCATTAATCGCTTGGCTTTATCTTATTTATTATTCTTATGTTATTGCTATATTGTGCACTTTTTGTGCAGGATATTGTTAAATTGTGCTTGCCTCTTGGAATAAGTGAACTATAAACTATAAAGTACAAGAAAGGAGCAAAGGTAGAAACTTGGTTACTATAGTCAGAGGCAGTACTAATGTGTGTAGTAGTTGAGGATGTCATAGTCTTCAAGAAACTTGGTTACTATTGTTAGAGGCAGCACTAATGTGTGTAACAGTTGAGGATGCCATAGTCTTCGAGAAACTTGGTTACTATTGTTAGAGGCAGTACTAATGTGTGTAGTAGTTGAGGATGTCATAGTCTTCAAGAAACTTGGTTACTGTTGTTAGAGGCAGCACTAATGTGTGTAACAGTTGAGGATGCCATAGTCTTCGAGAAACTTGGTTACTATTGTTAGAGGCAGTACTAATGTGTGTAGTAGTTGAGGATGTCATAGTCTTCAAGAAACTTGGTTACTGTTGTTAGAGGCAGCACTAATGTGTGTAACAGTTGAGGATGCCATAGTCTTCAAGGTCTTCTTGTGCAGGTCTTGTTTATTTGTTTGCCTGTCAGAGCTCATTCCATTGCCTCATTGCCTGAGGATAAATAAGATATTTTCTATGAGCTGCTTTCCCGTGAAACTTCCTACTAATGAGCAGGATGTAACATTGATGTGTTTAGTGCAAGTGAGGCATTTTGTCCAAGAAGGCTCTTAAGGCTCTGGCACAATAATTATCATTGATTTTTGTGGAGTTGTCTTTGTCCTCTATGTTTTTATGGAGTTGCCTTTGTCTGCTGTGTTTTTATGGAGTTGTCTTTGTCCTTGATGTTTATATGAAGTTGTCTTTGTCCTCTCATGGTTTTTATGTAGTTGATTTTGTCCTCTATATTTTTATGTAGTTGCTTTGTCCTCAATGCTTTTTATGTAATTGCCTTTGTCCTCTATATTTTTTTTGTGTAGTTGCCTTTTTCCTCATTATTTTTTATTGAGTTGTCTTTGTCCTCTATGTTTTTTGTGTAGTTGCCTTTGTCCTCTATGTTTTTATGTAGTCGTCTTTGTCCTCTATGTTTTTTGTGTAGTTGTCTTTGTCCTCTATGTTTTTATGGAGTTGCCTTTGTCCTCTATGTTTTATGGAGTTGCCTTTGTCCTCTATGTTCTTTATGGAACTGCCTCTGTCCTGCATATTTTTCTGGAGTTGTCTTGTCCTCTATGTTTTTATGGAGTTGCCTTTGTCCTCTATGTTTTTATGGAGTTGTCTTTGTCCTCTATATTTTTATGGAGTTGCCTTTGTCCTCTATGTTTTTTATGTAGTCGTCTTTGTCCTCTATGTTTTTTGTGTAGTTGTCTTTGTCATCTATGTTTTTTGTGTAGTTGTCTTTGTCCTCTATGTTTTTATGGAGTTGCCTTTGTCCTCTATGTTTTATGGAGTTGCCTTTGTCCTCTATGTTCTTTATGGAACTGCCTCTGTCCTGCATATTTTTCTGGAGTTGTCTTGTCCTCTATGTTTTTATGGAGTTGCCTTTGTCCTCTATGTTTTTATGGAGTTGTCTTTGTCCTCTATATTTTTATGGAGTTGCCTTTGTCCTCTATGTTTTTTATGTAGTCGTCTTTGTCCTCTATGTTTTTTGTGTAGTTGTCTTTGTCATCTATGTTTTTTGTGTAGTTGTCTTTGTCCTCTATGTTTTTATGGAGTTGCCTTTGTCGTCTATGTTTTATGGAGTTGCCTTTGTCCTCTATGTTCTTTATGGAGTTGCCTCTGTCCTGCATATTTTTCTGGAGTTGTCTTGTCCTCTATGTTTTTATGGAGTTGCCTTTGTCCTCTATGTTTTTATGGAGTTGCCTTTGTCCTCTATGTTTTTATGGAGTTGCCTTTGTCCTCTATATTTTCATGGAGTTGCCTTTGTCCTCTATGTTTTTCTGGAGTTGTCTTGTCCTCTATTATGTTCCTCCAAAAACAAGGATATCTACTGTCCCTGTTTTTAAGCTCTAAATTTTCTATTTATTCATCATTATTTATTTACTCTGATTATAAACTGCTTATTTCACGGATTTAAAAACTTAAACTCAACCATTGTTTTTAGCAATTAGAATTTTTCCAGGAATCGATAACTACTCCTGTAGTGCCGACAACATCTGACGGTTCTCCAGTGTCTAGTACTCCCACACCACCAGCTCCACCTATCGATGGTTTTATGCAAATGTCATTCTCTGAAGGACCTGTGCCTGATGACGTCCAGCAGCTAAGGTAATTATTATTTTAGATCTGCTGATTTTAAAGAAATTACACAGTCATTCTGTAAACACCGTTGTAAAGCCAAAATTCATACTAATTTCATTAGCACAAAGCAATGTGTCTCTTTCCAAATGCCACTAAGACCATTTTTTTAATTCGATCGACAGAATTATTCCACAATCTTTCATCACCGCGCCTCTTCCTGTTTATTTTCTATTTAGCCATACCTTAAAAATGCTGTTGAATTGTGTGAGGCAATAAATTTGAATTGAATTTTAAATGGCTGACAACCTTACTTCCAGCTTTCTAAGAAAAGTTTTTTTCACGCCTTGTTTTAAACAAAGCAGCTTGTGCAATGATTATTATGGGTTTATTTATCGTGATATCAATCTTAGATTATGATTGTAGAAAAATTGTTTTGCTTTAAAGGAAGACAGGATGATTTTTCATTCACTACCCCATTTTCAAGTCCGATAAAAAGTATATCTTAACATAATTAATACTGCAAAAGCGTTTCTGATAATTAAATAATAGATTGAAAACCTAATTAAAGGCGAGTGAGCCCAACTATTGATGCATCACAAACTAAGGTCGCGTTTCCACTGCGTCCGCACGAAAAGCCACGTATACGCATGGATCCGCACGGAAAGCCACGTATCCACACGGAAAGCCAAGTATACGCACAGATCCGCACGGAAAGCCACATACACGCACGGATCCGCACGAAAAGCCACGTATATGCATGGATCCGCACGGAAAGCCACGTATCCGCACGGAAAGCCAAGTATACGCACGGATCCGCACAAGTATACGCACGGATCCGCACTTTAATTGCCAAACCTTTTTTTGTGCGGACGGATAAGTTCATTTTCTCAATCGCTACGAACAAATCGCAAACGCTATACCAGCTCTATATTACAACAGAAATTCAGAAATAGTCACTGAGACTTTATAAGGCAACTTGGGTCGAAGTGGCATTTAAAGTTAATACTGAAGGTAGAATACATGCATGTATATCAAGGTTTTGTTGCTAACCTAACGTTTTTGTAAATGTATGCCTGATTTTGTGATTGCATTGCGCATACGTTTTTTTTAAATTTGCAGTGTATATTTACACGCACTATTGCCACAGTATTTCGACTTTGTCCCGAAAATTCCATTGCACTGTTGTGCTATTAGAGCAGAGAAAATTACGAGCTTCAATACATTGTTAGCTTAATATTAAAGCCATTTTTTGTTTGAAGTGAACACTACTAGTCTTCATAAATTTCACTAGAAAACATGTTGTAAAAATGCAACATTTTGGCGTGTAAAATCAAATGATACTGCAATAGACTAGCAATAAGAAGGAGAAAAATTACAGTGGATATTTTTAAACCTTCGCATAAGATTTGATTGAAACTGCCACTGTTTGCTTCACCACCATGTGAAAAATAGTCAAGTTAAAGCCGACTAATGCTTTGGTGCAGAGGGCAGTGAGCCAGGCAGGAGAAAGAAGAAGAGAAATGAAAGAGAATCAAATATCCAAATATTGGGTGTAACCAAACACGATGGTATCGCTTCCCGTATAGCCTACTTGCCTTTTCTTAAACCACCACAGCAAAATAAAAGCCTTCCTTCTTCTAGAAGGTTTCATGTCTAGAATTTCGCGGTAAAATTTTGGCGTATTTTTGACGTGTTTTATGGAATGAGTGCGGTTGCAATGGAAACAACTTTTGCAGATGTAAAACGTGCGGACAGAAAAGTCCGTGTCTGAGCATGTCCGTGTGGACGCAGTGGAAACATGGCCTAAAATAATTTTCAACAGCAAAAATATTCCACGAGCGTGTTGTACGTGTTTGCGAAAGCGAAAATTGAAGTACAGTGCTACTGTAAAATATTCAGTGTGTTGTACTAAATCTAGGCAAGTTTTAAGATAAAAATTTAGATTTCAAATTTACTGCCGTGCTCACACATCAGCTGTCGAATGGGTGTAGTATGTCACAAACTAACACATCTGAACTAAGAGGTACAACACGCGTTTTTTGTGCTATGTGTTTCCGAAATGCAGCCACTAGAGTCCGTCTAACTAGCGAATGGCAAAAGTGCATGTACTTTTGGTGCGAATGCGAAATTGTGTTTGTGTGGTAATAATTCTTTCACGCAAGTCATTTTTGAAAAAATAGTATGTTTACTTTCAATAGTTTAAAGTGTAGATCGTTTTGACCTGCAGTTTAAGATTGGGCCTGGTTTGTTTTAAGTTATTATTCTAATGTAAATCTTTTACCTTAGATGTACCAGGTAAATGACATAGATTTTTGACATTATTTGTGACATCTTGTCCAAAAGTTTCCCTTTGGCACTGTTCCACCCACTTATTGATGGTTTATTTATCAGACTTAATACAACAATTATGTGTTTTTATTTGACCCTGGCAGAAACTAACAGAAACCCTCAAAAAATTGACAAATGTGCTATAGTCCATGTAATTTGTTCGACAGTAGTTAATCTAAAAAGATTTTTACTTTGTAGATGGGAATTTGGAACTCCGGATTTCCTTGGCCAGGACAAGTTTGAAAATATCCTTGATCATCTGAAGAGTAAGACCAATGATAAAAGCAAGAGTGCTGATCATCAATATGATGGCGATCATGATGTTGAAGAACGTGCTGCAGGTACATCTGGGCTAGCAGCCGATGCAAGTCCTGCCCCTTGCGCAACACCAAAATTTGTTGGAGAGGACAAGACGTTTACCATGCCCCATTTGCATGAAGAAGATGGTGTAGTTAGGCTGGCTAGCACTCTCGAAGCTGATCCACCAGCCGTAGTGAGAGGTGAAAGTACTGACTTGCCTTCAGAATCAGTATCATCAGTGACTGAAGACCAATCATTTCTAACTAGTGTTCCAGAAAGGACAATAAAATATACAACAGAGACTACAGCAAGTGACAGTTTACCATCACATGTCAGTGAAACTTTAGAAAGTGATGTAGAACAAAAGAATGATGTGGTTGTAGAACAGGTTGATGGCATGACAGAGGATACAGAATATATTGTCTCTGAACCAAAGACAGTTTTAGATACAAATGTTATAGAAGCGTATGTTGACACCGGTGAGTTTGATGCTAAAGAAACTGAGTCACGTCCGGAACATCCTTTGAAAGAAATCTACGAATCATCTTTGAAAGAGGACAGTAAGCAAGTAGAGGATATGAATGAAGTTGATCACAGGCCACCAGAGCGAAAACGTTCATTGTTCATGGAAAGACCGCACTCCTGTGAAAACTTTGAGAAACGCAGTGTGGAACAAACTAACAACGAAGGTGAAGAGGCTGTTGATTCCGATGAGGAGTCAAGAAAAAGTTATAGTGAATCTGAGTTTGAAATTAGCAAAGACGGTACTCTTACTAGTTCTTTCTTAAATGAAGAAGCAAAAGCTAATTTCATTGATGTTGAAGCTGTCGAAAATGACGCAAAAATCTATGGAGACCTTTCAGAATCTGAAGACGAACTTACACAGGAGAGTACCCGACGTGCATCAACTGCAGGGTCCGAGACCTCGGATATCGATAAAAAGGCAACGCAACTCACACCTGAAGCTGAACAAGAGAAAGAGTTATGGGAGACAAGTGGACCAGACTATTTGGGCCAACATAGTTTTGATAAAATTTTGGCTCATTTGAAGTCGCAAATAGGAGAGAAAAGTTAAAAGTAACAAATCTTGTTAAAGTTAAATTGTATAAAACTATATGCTCAATCGTGGTATTGCAAAGTTTATCAAGGTTACTTTGATGAGATGTTTATGTAGTTCTTACAGCAATTAGACTTTTGAAAGCACTTCGGAAGAAGTCTATTTATAGTAATCATGTACTGGAATGTTTAAAAATCAATTTAGATTTTAAGGTGTGAAGTTTATGCCTCTGCAAAGGTTCACTACATTAGTAATGCAAACTAGCTGAACATAAATTAATGTAGAATTAAATTTAGGACCAAGTTAATAGACCGAGTTGTTTATTGTTGTTGTTTATTGTTTGTGAGTTGTTGTTGACCGTTTTCTGTGCTGTTGTTGACCGTTTTTGTTAGGTTTTCATTGTTGTTTATTATTATCAAGGTAATCGCTAGTGATAAAATCGTTGTTTTGTTGTTGTTAATTGTTAAGATCATGATGAAAATGTTTCATCTTTCAATATCTTATAGTGAATATAATGTTAATAGTTTGATACATTGGTGTCTTGTTATGAACTGCTCAGTATCTGTACCTCATTTTCTAACCATTTTTCTATTCATGACCTCGTTGCTTTGACTGCATGTCGGCCTGCTGGAGTTTTGTAAAAGCAGCTCAACTCTGCTGTTGTTATTCTTACATGTGTTTCTATGAAAATCATTTATAAATCATAATATAAACAATCCTGAAAGTATTGAAGGCTAAGTTCAACTGTTGCAAAAGATGTTCAATTATTTTTCTCCAATTTCGTAAACCTTACTATGATGTCTCTTCTGCTTGACGAGTGGGTGGTGCTCTTTGGGTGATGCATAAATCAGCCATTGCTGAATTGAGGTTATCTGTTTGGCTAGCTACTTAGCTGGTTTAATAATCTAAAGAAAGCAAGACAAAGTTAAAAGCAACAGCGTTTTGAACTGTTTGAATTTTGACTTACGTTTCATGGAATTTTTGAAAAGTGCAGAAAAATGTCATATATTGCAATCAATGATCTATTTTCTGCTCAAGCTTTTGCTTTTGGTCTTTATCGTTGAGGTGCTCTTAAACTGTGATACAATCATGCATAGACCATGTTATGTCACTGTACGTTGTCTTAGTTCTGCAGTGTAAACAGAAGATTACGATTTAATTAAACTAGATCTGTATAGCAGAGGTTTTAGATAATGATTAAACTATTATAATTAGCTGTGATCTGATATTCAGGTAAAGTGTGTAGTAACAGCATCAGCCACCAGTCGTAGCAAATAAGGCAAAATTAGTATAAATTACAGCCATATTGTAAGTAGGTGTAGAGTTTAAACACTTATTAAAATCTCCTCTATTCGAATTTCAGTTTACTTTTGTTTTGGAACGTAGAGTAGTTACAGAATTAGCTGGAACTGTAGAATTAGCTAAAGCATGTCAAAGCAATTTACAGTTTTGCATTAGCATTAAACTGATGGTTAGACGTAACCATAATAATATGTAATATTAACATTTAAACAGCGACATGGTACTTTTACACGCCAGATGGCACCACTAGTGCTGTTTCAAGTTTTCAATATTCAATATGACTACTCTGTAGTCCGCCAGCTTATTCAAGAGAACTAGAAAGAAATTTATCAGAAGTTTAATCGTTTTCATTAGCGATTTTCTTGTTACCATATTAATTATTCTGTCATCTTTGTTTGCAGTAAATGCCAAGAAAATCGCTTAGATTCTTCATAATGCTGCCCGTTTCATCATTTGATTCGTGATACGCGAAATACCAACAATTATACCTGATTAGTAGTATCACAGTTACTTCTAGAAAACTCAAAAAATTCTAAGCGCCTCGAAGACAGAAAAAAACCAGCGCGCACAAACTTTCAACAACACGTGTTGATTTGTTCTGCTGTCTGTCATTGGCTCTTATCGGTTGATTTCTTCTCCTATTTGTCATTGGCTGTTCCCGTCATGACATCACGAAGTGTGACACCACACAAAGTGACGTCATTCTTTGATAGTTTCTGCTGTAAAGTTTAAAGAGTAAAAATGATCATTTCTTGGGATTTTCTTGCTGTCGAATCGATATAACAGTTCCGATTTTATTGATTGCAAATTTCTTTTCTAATAATTAATATTAGTAATATAGACTGTGATAATATTTGCTGATCATCTGGTAATTCAGGAATATGCGTTTCCTTGCCACTTATTAGCCTGAACTTAATCTGCCTCCAAAGCAAATTCTCTAATTCTCTACTTCACTTAAGTAACAACATTATCACAAGTAGTAACAACGTTCGTACCTTTGTATTGTTAATTCTTTCAATAAAATTTGAATTTTTTGATTGTTTATTTGTCTTTTCATTGATTTATGGTTGAGCTAGGCTATTAGTGTAGCATATAAGCAGGGCCGGCCAGTGGCGTATGAACCAATAAGCTAACAAAGCTATAGCTAAAGTTTACGGGACGTCACATTTTAGAAAAAATCCTCTGAACATGTGTATACTTTCATATTCATGTAAAGGTAGCATTTTTATTACACACCACAGGCAATTACTGAGCTCTGTTTTTATATAAATGCCACGTAACGAACAGGAGCAAAGTGTTACACAACAAGCAGTAATGCAGCCTGCCTAAAAATAAGCGCTATGCAAATACATGTAATTAATAATGACCATGTAGAAACTAGGTTAATAGTGTTTCTAATACACCACAAGTAGTTGTTTAATCAGCTCATTACATAAACAACCACAAATTGTTTCTGATGTCCTCTACCCTACAAAAGCTGAAGAATGATGTTTTATGCTTCCCGGAAATGTTCAAATATCTCGCTCAGCAATAAGCAACAACAAGATGTAGATTTGTAACTTTAATTCTGGATGGTACCAATGGAAAAGTTAACTTTGCGGCTGCGAAGTAAAAAGTGCATTGTTTTGCTTCTCGTGTTTGCTGTTTGGAGATGATGTAACATCGCTGAATGTAATTTTCTGAAGCAGCACCCCCGTAATTTTAGCTACGAGCCTCCCTTTGTTTTGCGGAGTACTCCAGCCTCAGCCAAAAATAGTTGAGGGATTGTGGCTCCACCATTAGCCACGATGATATGTACTAGAAATTGAAAACCTGTATGAAATATTTAATGTTTTATTACAAGTCAAGATAGTTGTGACATTCGATCAGTAAAAAACAATGAAACAAAGACACAATGTCAGACTGAATAGTTTCACTGCATTCACAGTATCAAGAAACTTCGTGCACACTGGACAATGGACACTCATTAATTCATCATAGAGTCCTCGACTTGAGTGTGTGAAAGTGGGGCCTCTCTCGCAGCGGGTAAACAGACGGTTCCAAGTTTTCAACAGTGTGTTTCAAAGAACTTACCACATTTTTTGCTTGACATTACGCTTATCTGCTCGACTGACATATAAGAGGTAACTGAAAAGAAACTTCTTAACAATTTAAAAAGTTTGTGTAACCTAGTAACATGTTACTGACCTTCCGAGTGTGCGTCATAATGTGACACTGACTCACCTTCCCAGTGTTCACCATAATGTGACACTGACTCACCTTCCCAGTGTTCACCATAATGTGACACTGACTCATCTTCCCAGTGTTCACCATAATGTGACACTGACTCACCTTCCCAGTGTTCATCATAATGCAACACTGACTCATCTTCCCAGTGTTCATCATAATGTGACACTGACTCATCTTCCCAGTGTTCATCATAATGTGACACTGACTCATCTTCCCAGTGTTCATCATAATGTGACACTGACTCATCTTCCCAGTGTGCACCATAATGTGACACTGACTCACCTTCCCAGTGTTCATCATAGTGCAACACTGATTCATTTTCCCAGTGTTCATCATAATGTGACACTGACTTATCTTCCCAGTGTTCATCATAATGTGACACTGACTCATCTTCCCAGTGTGCACCATAATGTGACACTGACTCACCTTCCCAGTGTGCACCATAATGTGACACTGACTCACCTTCCCAGTGTGCACCATAATGTGACACTGACTCACCTTCCTGGTGTGCACCATAATGTGACACTGACTTATCTTCCCAGTGTTCATCATAATGTGACACTGACTTATCTTCCTAGTGTGCACCATAATGTGACACTGACTTATCTTCCCAGTGTTCATCATAATGTGACACTGACTTATCTTCCCAGTGTGCACCATAATGTGACACTGACTCACCTTCCCAGTGTTCACCATAATGTGACACTGACTCATCTTCCCAGTGTGCACCATAATGTGACATTGACTCACCTTCCTGGTGTGCACCATAATGTGACATTGACTCACCTTCCCAGTGTTCATCATAATGTGACAATGACTCATCTTCCTAGTGTGCACCATAATGTGACACTGACTTATCTTCCCAGTGTTCACCATAATGTGACACTGACTCATCTTCCCAGTGTGCACCATAATGCGACACTGACTCACCTTCCCAGTGTTCACCATAATGTGACAATGACTCATCTTCCCAGTGTTCACCATAATGCGACACTGACTCATCTTCCCAGTGTTCACCATAATGTGACACTGACTCATCTTCCCAGTGAGCACCATAATGCAACACTGACTCACCTTCCCAGTGTTCACCATAATGCGACACTGACTCACCTTCCCAGTGTTCACCATAATGTGACACTGACTCACCTTCCCGGCATCACCATAATGTGACACTGACTCACCTTCCCAGTATTCATCGTAATGCGACACTGACTCATCTTCCCAGTGTTCACCATAATGTGACACTGACTCACCTTCCCAGTGTTCACCATAATGCGACATTGACTCACCTTCCTAGTTTTCACCATAATGTGACACTGACTCATCTTCCCAGTGTTCACCATAATGCAACACTGACTCACCTTCCCAGTGTTCATCATAATGTGACACTGACTCACCTTCCCAGTGTTCATCATAATGTGACACTGACTCACCTTCCCACTGTGCATCATAATGTGACACTGACTCACCTTCCCAGTAGGCACCATAATGTGACACTGACGCACCTTCCCAGCAGGGACCATAATGTGACACTGACTCACCTTCCCAGCAGGCACCATAATATGACACTGACTCACCTTCCCGGCAGGCACCATAATGTGACACTGACTCACCTTCCCGGCATCACCATAATGTGACACTGACTCACCTTCCCGGCAGGCACCATAATGCGACACTGACTCCCCTTACCGGCATCACCATAATGTGACACTGACTCACCTTCCCAGCAGGCACCATAATGTGACACTGACTCACCTTCCCAGTGAGCACCATAATGTGACACTGACTCACCTTCCCGGCATCACCATAATGTGACACTGACTCACCTTCCCGGCATCACCATAATGTGACACTGACTCACCTTCCCAGCAGGCACCATAATGTGACACTGACTCACCTTCCCAGCAGGCACCATAATGTGACACTGACTCACCTTCCCGGCAGGCACCATAATGTGACACTGACTCACCTTCCCGGCATCACCATAATGTGACACTGACTCACCTTCCCAGTAAGCACCATAATGTGACACTGACTCACCATAACGTGACACTGACTCACCTTCCCGGCAGGCACCATAATGTGACACCGACTCACCTTCCCGGCAGGCACCATAATGTGACACTGACTCACCTTCCCAGCAGGCACCATAATGTGACACTGACTCACCTTCCCAGCAGGCACGATAATGTAACACTGACTCACCTTCCCGGCAGGCACCATAATGTGACACTGACTCATCTTCCCAGTGTTCACCATAATGTGACACTGACTCATCTTCCCAGTGTTCACCATAATGTGACACTGACTCATCTTCCCAGTGTTCACCATAATGTGACACTGACTCATCTTCCCAGTGTTCACCATAATGCAACACTGATTCATTTTCCCAGTGTTCATCATAATGTGACACTGACTCATCTTCCCAGTGTGCATCATAATGCAACACTGACTCACCTTCCCAGTGTTCATCATAATGTGACACTGACTCACCTTCCCAGTGTTCACCATAATGCGACATTGACTCACCTTCCTAGTGTTCACCATAATGTGACACTGACTCACCTTCCTAGTGTTCACCATAATGTGACACTGACTCATCTTCCCAGTGTTCACCATAATGCAACACTGACTCACCTTACCAGTGTTCATCATAATGTGACACTGACTCACCTTCCCACTGTGCATCATAATGTGACACTGACTCACCTTCCC
>JAQGDQ010000456.1:26671-56671 GCA_030141605.1 Tubiluchus corallicola
ATAATGAACATGAAAACAAAGAAAAGAAATAGGTTGGACGTGGCACGCGTTGCTTTGAGCCTGACGAAACCCAGGTTTGAGAAACTGGCGTCCGAAAAACAGGCTCATCCGTCCCACTAACTGAGATTTTGTTGTTGTCATTCATTTCTTCTTGTTTTCGTTTGTTCGAGTAATAATTACTCGAACGAACCTGCTCACTCAGTAATGAGCAGGTTCAGTAATTGTAATTCTTGTTTTGGCAACAATACAACAACAACACCTGGAAATTTATTTATGTCACGAGCAAACATAAATAATTTTGCTTGCTTGTGGCATATACGTGTGTTTGCTTTTTGAGTTGGAGAAGTAGTACTAGGTGGGGGGTAATGGACACGACCGGGTTTCCCGATTTGGGTAACGGTCCGAGAAAGTTTGGGAACCACTGCTCCAAGGATTCTTCTTGACCGCATCATACAGGTCATCATTGGATATTCTGTCAGACCATTTAATCTTAGTGTATGCTCAATCCAATGCAATCTTCTTACTTGTATTTGTTTACTTCAAGGATTCTACTTGACCACATCATACAGATCATCATTGGATATTCTGTCAGGCCATTTAATCTTAGTGTCTGCTCAATCCAATGCTATCTTCTTACTTGTATTTGTTTACTCCAAGGCAGTGGTTCCCAAAGTAGGGGTAAATTACCCCCCGGGGGTAATATGGTTTTTTTGGGGGGGTAACGGGCACCCGAAAATTTTTAAAACTTCGCTCGGAATGCATTTTACGTAGTTTTCTTCTTGAAGAGACTGCCTCCGGCAGGCAACACTGTGTCATGGGGTCCCTCATTTGGATCAATTCATCGAAACTAACGAGCAAGGTGAAGAACTGCTGGAACATGTAAAGCTGGAAATAGTTGAACACCTCAACGAGCTCGTCCAAAACTTGGAACGGTAATTCCCGGACCTGGAAACAAGATCCTTACAGTGGTGCGTACAGCCCTTTTTGGCGGAGGATGGTCAAATTGAAGACGACGATTTCCCAGCTAAAGAAGAGTGGATTGAACTGAGGCTCAACGAGGAAAACAAAATGAAATTCCAGCAGCAGAACCTGGAAGAGTTCTGGATAGGAGAGATGGCCAGTTCACCAGTCCTTGCAGAACGGGCATTGAATATTCTCACGTGTTTTTCAACAACGTATCTGTGTGAACAAGGTTTTTCGTGCATAATGAACATGAAAACAAAGAAAAGAAATAGGTTGGACGTGGCACGCGTTGCTTTGAGCCTGACGAAACCCAGGTTTGAGAAACTGGCGTCCGAAAAACAGGCTCATCCGTCCCACTAACTGAGATTTTGTTGTTGTCATTCATTTCTTCTTGTTTTCGTTTGTTCGAGTAATAATTACTCGAACGAACCTGCTCACTCAGTAATGAGCAGGTTCAGTAATTGTAATTCTTGTTTTGGCAACAATACAACAACAACACCTGGAAATTTATTTATGTCACGAGCAAACATAAATAATTTTGCTTGCTTGTGGCATATACGTGTGTTTGCTTTTTGAGTTGGAGAAGTAGTACTAGGTGGGGGGTAATGGACACGACCGGGTTTCCCGATTTGGGTAACGGTCCGAGAAAGTTTGGGAACCACTGCTCCAAGGATTCTTCTTGACCGCATCATACAGGTCATCATTGGATATTCTGTCAGACCATTTAATCTTAGTGTATGCCCCATCCAATGCAATCTTCTTACTTGTATTTGTTTACTCCAAGGATTCTTCTTGACCACATCATACAGATCATCATTGGATATTCTGTCAGACCATTTAATCTTAGTGTATGCTCAATCCAATGCAATCTTCTTATTTGTATTTGTTTACTCCAAGGATTCTACTTGACCACATCATACAGATCATCATTGGATATTCTGTCAGACCATTTAATCTTAGTGTATGCCCAATCCAATGCAATCTTCTTACTTGTATTTGTTTACTTCAAGGATTCTACTTGACCACATCATACAGATCATCATTGGATATTCTGTCAGACCATTTAATCTTAGTGCATGCTCAATCCAATGCAATCTTCTTACTTGTATTTGTTTACTTCAAGGATTCTATTTGACCACATCATACAGATCATCATTGGATATTCTGTCAGACCATTTAATCTTAGTGTATGCTCAATCCAATGCAATCTTCTTACTTGTATTTGTTTACTTCAAGGATTCTACTTGACCACATCATACAGATCATCATTGGATATTCTGTCAGACCATTTAATCTTAGTGTATGCCCAATCCAATGCAATCTTCTTACTTGTATTTGTTTACTCCAAGGATTCTTCTTCACCACATCATACAGATCATCATTGGATATTCTGTCAGACCATTTAATCTTAGTGTATGCTCAATCCAATGCAATCTTCTTACTTGTATTTGTTTACTTCAGGGATTCTTCTTGACCACTTCATACAGATCATCATTGGATATTCTGTCAGACCATTTAATCTTAGTGCATGCCCAATCCAATGCAATCTTCTTACTTGTATTTGTTTACTTCAAGGATTCTACTTGACCACATCATACAGGTCATCATTGGATATTCTGTCAGACCATTTAATCTTAGTGCATGCCCAATCCAATGCAATCTTCTTACTTGTATTTGTTTACTTCAGGGATTCTTCTTGACCACATCATACAGGTCATCATTGGATATTCTGTCAGACCATTTAATCTTAGTGTATGCCCAATCCAATGCAATCTTCTTACTTGTATTTGTTTACTTCAAGGATTCTACTTGACCACATCATACAGATCATCATTGGATATTCTGTCAGACCATTTAATCTTAGTGCATGCCCAATCCAATGCAATCTTCTTACTTGTATTTGTTTACTTCAGGGATTCTTCTTGACCACTTCATACAGATCATCATTGGATATTCTGTCAGACCATTTAATCTTAGTGCATGCTCAATCCAATGCAATCTTCTTACTTGTATTTGTTTACTTCAAGGATTCTTCTTGACCACATCATACAGATCATCATTGGATATTCTGTCAGACCATTTAATCTTAGTGCATGCCCAATCCAATGCAATCTTCTTACTTGTATTTGTTTACTCCAAGGATTCTTCTTGACCACATCATACAGGTCATCATTGGATATTCTGTCAGACCATTTAATCTTAGTGCATGCCCAATCCAATGCAATCTTCTTACTTGTATTTGTTTACTCCAAGGATTCTTCTTGACCACATCATACAGATCATCATTGGATATTCTGTCAGACCATTTAATCTTAGTGTATGCTCAATCCAATGCAATCTTCTTACTTGTATTTGTTTACTTCAAGGATTCTTCTTGACCACATCATACAGGTCATCATTGGATATTCTGTCAGACCATTTAATCTTAGTTTATGCTCAATCCAATGCAATCTTCTTACTTGTATTTGTTTACTTCAAGGATTCTACTTGACCACATCATACAGATCATCATTGGATATTCTGTCAGACCATTTAATCTTAGTGCATGCCCAATCTAATGCAATCTTCTTACTTGTATTTGTTTACTTCAGGGATTCTTCTTGACCACATCATACAGGTCATCATTGGGTATTCTGTCAGACCATTTAATCTTAGTGTATGCTCAATCCAATGCAATCTTCTTACTTGTATTTGTTTACTTCAGGGATTCTACTTGACCACATCATACAGGTCATCATTGGATATTCTGTCAGACCACTTAATTCCTCGTAATTTCGAATCAGTGAATCAAAACCTAATATGCTCAAAAGGACAAGAAAAGGGGATACATGAAGTAGGTTTCTCGGAAGGTCGCCTTAAAAATTCACATCAGTTTACAGCAATTTTATGTGTATATCGTGCTCGCGTTGAAAGGAATTTTTGTTTGTTTTCATTTTAAATCTCTTCATTTTAAAGCCATTACATGACGTCATTAGGCAAACGTAAATCAGGGGAAGAAAACAAACAAAAAGGAAATGTTAAACTATGTCCTAAAAAACTTTCCATGCAAAGTTATATTACTTAGCATTTCGCTTACCTGCTTGAAAGATATATGTAACTAGAAAAGAAAATTATTAATTATTTAAAATGTTTTCGCTAATTGGTAAAATGTCGCTGACTCGTCCGCCAGGGTGCACCACTCACTAACCAAAAACGTATTTTTAATTTTATTGATAAGATACAGTAATTTAAAATTTTACTTAGTTAGTGACCCGTGCGCTACGAATGCTCTGATTATTTTTTCGAACTTTACAGAATGTTATCTAAACGTGTTTGAAATAACTTATCGTCAAAATGGTTGCGTCTACGTTTTATGTTTTATTGCGTCTGTGTTTTATACAGCGTTACTGCCGACGCAAGGACTGCGTGCAAAAAAGGTAGCATGGAAGTGGAGGGTTTTCTTGTGCTTCAAGATACAATCCGAGTAAACCGCCTCAAGTTAAATAAGCTATTATCTTTGTTAAGTTCGAGTGGTTCACTCTGAATGAACATTAAGACATGAAAGTTCATTTTTTACTAAACTAAGACGGTTCAGACTTTTTTACAAATAGCAGAAAAGCAGGTCATTTGCCTCCATTTGCTTGCTAATGATCAATTAACTGTGTGGGCGTGATGTTTTATTCACTAACTTACTAATTCTGAGTGAATGGCTGATAATAGAGTATGTGTAAACAGACAAAACAGCACGTCTTCCAGTAGGCGTGTAACGGCTTCCTTTTCAAAAGTCATCACGTGACGTCGCCAAACCGAAGCGACATCTGAAGCTTGTTTATTGCGAATTTATTTACACAGCCTAATAATAAAGGGCAAAGTTTTAATGTTTGACGCAAGTAAGGTGCAATATGTTCGTGATATTTGATCTATGTAAGGTGCAATATCTTTTAAATTTGACCTTAGCAAGGTGCAATAACATTTTAACATTTCATCTATGTAAGGTTCAATATCTTCGTGATATTTGATCTATGTAAGGTGCAATAGCTTTTAAATTTGACCCTAGCAAGGTGCAATAACATTTTAATATTTCACCTATGTAAGGTGCAATATGTTCGTGATATTTGATCTATGTAAGGTGCAATAGCTTTTAAATTTGACCCTAGCAAGGTGCAATAACATTTTAATATTTCACCTATGTAAGGTGTAATATGTTCGTGATATTTGATCTATGTAAGGTGCAATAGCTTTTAAATTTGACCGTAGCAAGGTGCAATAACATTTTAATATTTCACCTATGTAAGGTGTAATATGTTCGTGATATTTGATAAATGTAAGGTGCAATAGCTTTTAAATTTGACCCTAGCAAGGTGCAATAACATTTTAATATTTCACCTATGTAAGGTGTAATATGTTCGTGATATTTGATCTATGTAAGGTGCAATAGCTTTTAAATTTGACCGTAGCAAGGTGCAATAACATTTTAATATTTCACCTATGTAAGGTGCAATATGTTCGTGATATTTGATCTATGTAAGGTGCAATAGCTTTTAAATTTGACCCTAGCAAGGTGCAATAACATTTTAATATTTCACCTATGTAAGGTGCAATATGTGCGTGATATTTGATCTATGTAAGGTGCAATAGCTTTTTAATTTGACCCTAGCAAGGTGTAATAACATTTTAATATTTCACCTATGTAAGGTTCAATATCTTCATGACAGTAAGGTGCAACAATTTCATAATTTGACCTGTGTAAGATGCAATAACGTTTTAGTATTTGACCTGTGTAAGATGCAATAGCTTTTTAGTATTTGGCCTGTGTAAGATGAAATAACTTTTTAGTATTTGACCTGTGTAAGATGCAATAACTTTTTAGTATTTGACCTGTGTAAGATGCAATAACTTTTTAGTACTTGACCTTTGTAAGATGCAATAACTTTTTAGTATTTCAGCTAATGACAAGATTAAATAGCTTTTTTAATATGTAAGTGATGTCACAATGCAGTTCACATTATGAAAAGTTTCCTTTAAACAATTTCTGTTTAGTAACTCACACATTGAAGCTCTAAATTTATTCTTTTATTACGTATATATCATTGTAAGGCTTTTACATCTTATCGAGTGAAAAAGCGTTAACATTTCTAAATGCAGAGAAATGCACTGGTCACACTGAAATGATTGATCTGTAGGAAGGTACAATGTAGTCGCTTTTCAATAAGGCAAACTACACTTGTTTAATAGAAATAAACGTGGGATTCTAGATGCTCTCGTTTATCTTTGCAATAGACAGTCCGCTTTATTCGTATTTTTAAAAGAAGTCTGTCCGCTTTATTCGTATTTTTAAAAAGAAGTCTATCAAAGCTTTGATGTTAGGCAGACCTCGTAGTTACGTGCCTATTTACGTGCACACCTAGATTTTTGCTTCAAAAGAAAGATTTCAGCACTTCAATCTACAGCTAGCTTACGTGTGAACGCGCCCCGCGTATGAACGCGCCCTTATCTAAAACATCCATCAGGGCGCTTTTCAGTCTGTCTACCGTGGCACACAATTATGCTTCGAACACTTTAATCTATTATAAATAATAAAGCTCCCGTGAGAGATGGATGCTGAATTAGCACGGTGGAAATGAGCCCCGGCGCTTGGAAATGACTGTATATCAATAATTCACCAATTCTGTACACCAATGATGTACATTATAAGCGACAGTCAACATTATATTACTAACCTAGAGGCAGAGATGATATTTAAACAAGAGAACGTTCTGATGAAAGCGACGTAGACGGATCGGCGTAATCGTCAACAATAACTCACCTGGGAGACGCAGCTTGTTAATTTCGTGCTCTTTTTTTTATAAAAATCGTCCAAGCAAGGCAACGAACCCATCATTTTTGCAGACAACCCTTTACGGTTCTTCTTGCTATTGTGTAGAGAATATTCAAATAGTTTGTGAAATAGAGTTCTGCCATTATTTAGTTTTTTCGATTTTTTTAAGAGATCTGCCAGGCGAGTCGAAGATAAACAACGCTAGACCTGGTCACGTGAGTGGATTGGTGACTTTCATAAAAACTCTTATAGGGCAATTTGTTAACGTATTTTTAATATTATTGATAAGATACTGTAATTTAAAATTTTATTTAGTTAGTGACGTGTGCGCTACGAATGCTCTTGGTTGTTTTTTCAAACTTTACTCGGTCTTATCTAAACTTGTTTCAAACGACCTACCATTAAAACTTGGCTGCACCCAATGGTCATCGCGGGAGTTTAAATTTACACGTTTTATACAGCGTTACTGCCAACGCAAGCCCTGTATGCAAAAAGGCAGCATGCATGTAAATGGCATGAAATTTCAAGACGAATTTTTTTAGCTTAATGTAAGTGGAGGGGTTTTCTTGTGCTTTAATGATGTAACACGATTTACAATTCTTTCTAATCGGAATTCCTACTCCAAATGACGCACCGTCATTGTTGAATATTGTAGTGGAAGCAGACATGTGTAAATTTAATGTTAAACCAGAGTGTCTGTAAGCTTTTTGCAAAACTGAACGTTATGGATATTTTCATTTTCCAAGCAGAAATTAGGAGAAATTTTTAGAAAAATGAATTATGAGCTTACTTTTGCATTCTTTAAAACTCATGATTTTACAAATTTTATTCTCGTGCATTTTAAGCATTTTTTAATATTCAATATTCAATTTGGAAATGTTAATATACAATTATTTGCTTTGAAAATAAATAGTTTTTGCCTTGAAAGTGTAAAATTCATTTGCTCCAGGAGAGCAACTCACCCCCTCCCCCCCGAGCTCCCGCCTCGTACACCAGTGGGAGTCACAAACTAATTTATGCATGCTGGTGTGACTTACAATGCCAATAGATTACGCTTGCTTTTTATTTTATCTATACGCTAACCAGCGATGAAATTCAGCCTGCTTAGTGCGCATGCTCCGTGAAGCCATACGCAACGTATCGATGTTATCATCAGCCTCACATTAGCAGAGTATGTGTTGACGCGGTAATGAGTCTCTAGTAATGACGATGGATTAATTACTCGTTTGTACGTTTATATCCGGATTTGCTCGGTTTACACGTGTTTTTCGTGAAATCCGTCACCGTGTAACTGCAAATGTGTCAAATGTGACAAAACTGATTTCTGAATGAGTTACGCTTGACTGGAAAAAATTCTTGTAATAAAACTTCACTAATTAAACTGCAGGGAGTGATTGTCGCTGGTTTGTTTGAAGTTCAGACACTTAGATGTAGATTTTAGAATAGTTTTCCAGCTTTATATTCAATTTGTGTCGACTTAAAAGATTCCCCCTATTGTGTTTCTGGTTCCTTACTTCTGGCGTGAAAAAACTTCGCTTGTTTGAGGGTTAAATGAAAGTTCTGCATCAATATGTCGTTGTCCAGTTGTCTTGCCATCTTAGCCTTCGTCCTGCAGTGTGGTCACTCGTATAGAAGATCTGTCCCGTCTGACCTGCAGTTTGGCTCGCACGGTGTCAACCTTCGCATCGAAGGCAAATCTGGCAAGATCCTAGTGGGACGGACGCCAAATCTGGCATCCAGCGAGGACACCATGTCAATGGAACTCATAGAAGTGCAAGAATTCGATGACAGTAATAATGAGATCGGTCGCTACACGTATCCACAACACTTTTTCAATCAGTTCCACAATCTTCCGTTCGAATTCTCAGACATCGTTCCGACGACTTACGATCGCTTGTCGTGCGTCAGTGTGAACGCTACGACGAGTTTTTCGAACTTAGGAAACCAGGTTCAAGTGAAACTGATGCTTTACGTGTTTGGAGAAGCTGGAACGCTTAGCAACGAGAACGAGGAACTGGAGATTAAACCGGGAACGGTAAAAATTAACATACAGGTAGGTAATTTACCTGAATGATTTAGCAACAGAATTAATTAAGCTTTGCAGAAAGCATTTATCATAAAACAGGATAAAACGGGATACTTCACAGGATAACAAGAATTAGAGCGTGACGTAATCTTGCACTATCCTAATCGATTATGCTTTCGTTTTTGTTTACATCGTTTGTATATTTTTACGTTTTTAAAAGTTTGTTTTTTATATTTGCGTGGAATAACAACATAAAAACTATTTTTACAATGTGTTGAATGTCTTTATGTTTGTATATTTTATATTTTACATGTATAAACAGAAGGTTAAAGCAAAAACGGACCGAATCTTAAACTGAAGGTCAAAATAATCTACTCCTTAAAATGCTAACAGAAAACATACTATTTTTTCAAAAGTGACTTACGTGAAAGAATTATTACCAAACAAACGCAGTTTCGCGTTCGCGCCACTAGTTCTTCGCTGTTACATGCATTTCGCCATTCGCTACTTAGATGGGCACTAGGGCCTGCATTTCGGAAACGTATTGTACAATGTGCATCTCAGTTCAAAGATGCTAAACACTTGCCTAGTTTTAATACAACACACTGCATCTCTTACAGTAGCACTGTACTTCAATTTTTGCTTTCACAAACACGCGCAACTCGTTCGTGGAATATTTTTGATGATGAAAATTATGTTAGTTTGTGATGTCATCAACAGTTGGGCTCGCCCGCCGTTCATAAAGGTTTTAATCTATTATTTAAATATCAGAAACGGTTTTGCAGTATTAATTGTTTGGAAATGTTTCTGAGAGACGTGTGAACGGTATAGCTTTGTCTGTAGTCAGAGCTACGACAAGATAGAAAGTAAATAGTACTCCTTTGTTTGTCGAGAACGTCTGGTTTAATTTCCCTTCACACTACTTTCGCCTGTAACTACCGAAGAAAATGTAAAATTATGAACTTTGTCGGAAACACATTTCCGTAGTAAGCAAATTAATATTTGCTCTGTATGAATAACTGTACGAAGTACTTAAAGAAAGAGTTCATAATCACTTCTGTAGTTTATTGTGCAAGTATGTATATAGGAAACTTGTCTTATCGCATCATTAACAGTGTAACTGTTTAATGAATAGACCTGGTATAAAGTTCGAGACAGGAAATAACTCGCTGGGAAAGACGCGACGGTCGTGAAAGTTGACCGAGCAGCTCTTTCCCCACGTTTAGAGGCAAAACTATCTCTAAACTTAATATGTACTAACTGTAGTTAAAGGGAAGTAAAGTTTCCCCCGCGTTTAGTGGCAAAGCTATCTCTAAACTTAATATGTACTAACTGTAGTTAAAGGGAAGTAAAGTTTTCCCCACGTTTAGAGGCAAAGCTATCTCTAAACTTAATATGTACTAACTGTAGTTAAAGGGAAGTTAGTTTCCCCCACGTTTAGAGGTAAAGCTATCTCTAAACTTAATATGTACTAACTGTAGTTAAAGGGAAGTTAGTTTTCCCCGCGTTTAGGGCAAGCTTCTCTAAATTATGTTGTGTTGGGGTGTTTGTTTAGAGGCAAAGCTATCTCTAAACTTAATATGTACTAACTGTAGTTGGGTTTCCCCACGTTTAGAGGAAAGCTATCTCTAAACTTAATATGTACTAACTGTAGTTAAAGGGAAGTAGTTTTCCCCGCATTTAGAGGCAATGCTATCTCTAAACTTAATATGTACTAACTGTAGTTAAAGGGAAGTAAAGTTTCCCCCGCGTTTAGAGGCAAAGCTATCTCTAAACTTAATATGTACTAACTGTAGTTGAAGGGAAGTAAAGTTTCCCCACGTTTAGAGGCAATGCTATCTCTAAACTTAATATGTACTAACTGTAGTTGAAGGGAAGTAAAGTTTCCCCCGCGTTTAGTGGCAAAGCTCTCTCTAAACTTAACAAAGACACTGTAGGTGTCAGGATAGAAATTCCCATGATTAAATATTGAATTGTAATATGTTGTGACGTCTACTAACCCTTACATATTTTCATTTACATATTGTATGTTATGAAGTGATAATGTAAATAAGTACATCATGATGCTTTAACTCATTTGTTTATTGTTTTCATTTACAAAAGTGTACAGGTGACACGCAATGGACGTCTAACACTAATAATACTTTTCGAGAACAAACTTTAGAAAAAAACATTCAGTCTAATGCATAAACGAAAAATAAAGACAAATCTTATCGTCGTTCTAGACAAAGTTTGGTTGCTCAGATGAATTAGGCAAAGATGTATGTTTGTCAAGAATCGTAGCTTACATTTGTGAAAAAGTTCATGTCAAAATTAAATTGACAATCGCCCTTTACTCATCCTTCCTCCTGTATCCCTTCACTAACGAGATGAATTTTTGTACGAGATATTTTATTGTAATTAGCATAATGAGTAAGCGATGAAAGAGCTTTTGATAGATTCAAATTTCATCTCGTCTCTAAAGGTAAAATGGCTAATTGATCACACGGATGTTGACAGATTCAAATTTGATTAAAGATAAAGGTAAAATGACTAATCGATGACACAGCTGAGATCTCGATTCAACATGATCATTGCATTGCGTAATACAGGAGCTTGTGTAAACACTGTGTCTTGTCATTCCGCTAGGAGAACACGTAAAAGCTTTTGAGGTTCAATCCAACGTGAAGGTTACAGCCATTTGTTGAAGTGATCGAAATGTTTTTGTATAGAGATAAAGACAACAGACTGTTATTCTGATCACAGTTTAACTACATTGAACTGTTTTTGTATAGAGATAAAGACAACAGCCTGTTATTCTGATCACAGTTTAACTACATTGAAATGTTTTTGTATAGAGATAAAGACAACAGCCTGCTATTCTGATCACAGTTTAACTACATTGAAATGTTTTTGTATAGAGATAAAGACAACAGACTGTTATTCTGATCACAGTTTAACTACATTGAAATGTTTTTGTATAGAGATAAAGACAACAGACTGTTATTCTGATCACAGTTTAACTACATTGAAATGTTTTTGTATAGAGATAAAGACAACAGCCTGTTATTCTGATCACAGTTTAACTACATTGAAATGTTTTTGTATAGAGATAAAGACAACAGCCTGCTATTCTGATCACAGTTTAACTACATTGAAATGTTTTTGTATAGAGATAAAGACAACAGCCTGTTATTCTGATCACAGTTTAACTACAATGAAATGTTTTTGTATAGAGATAAAGACAACAGACTGTTATTCTGATCACAGTTTAACTACATTGAAATGTTTGTGTTAGGGTGGCTTTTTTATTGTATTTATTACGTACTCATGGTACAATGCAATGCAATATAACGTCGAAATGTTTGGTTTTGGACGGCTTTTTATTGTATTTATTACGTGTCATGGTACAGTACAATGCAATGCAACGTCTAAATGTTTGATTTAGGACTGCTTTTTATTGTATTTATTGCGTGTCATGGTACAGTACAATGCAATGCAACGTCGAAATGTTTGCTTTAGGATGCCTTTTTATTGTATTACGTGTCATGGTGCAGTACAATGCAATGCAACGTCGAAATGTTTGCTTTAGGGCGGCTTTTTATTGTATTTATTGCGTGTCATGGTACAGTACAATGCAATGCAACGTCGAAATGTTTGCTTTAGGATGCCTTTTTATTGTATTACGTGTCATGGTGCAGTACAATGCAATGCAACGTCGAAATGTTTGCTTTAGGGCGGCTTTTTATTGTATTTATTGCGTGTCATGGTACAGTACAATGCAATGCAACGTCGAAATGTTTGCTTTAGGATGCCTTTTTATTGTATTACGTGTCATGGTGCAGTACAATACAATGCAACGTCGAAATGTTTGCTTTAGGATGCCTTTTTATTGTATTACGTGTCATGGTGCAGTACAATGCAATGCAACGTCGAAATGTTTGCTTTAGGGCGGCTTTTTATTGTATTTATTGCGTGTCATGGTACAGTACAATGCAATGCAACGTCGAAATGTTTGCTTTAGGATGCCTTTTTATTGTATTACGTGTCATGGTGCAGTACAATACAATGCAACGTCGAAATGTTTGGGTTAGGACGGCTTTTTATTGCATTTAATACGTGTCATGGTACAGTACAATTTTATGCAACGTCGAAATGTTTGGTTTAGAGTGACTTTTCTGTTACATTTATTACGTGTCATGGTACAGTACAATACAATGCAACGTCGAAATGTTTGGGTTAGAGTGACCTTTCTATTACATTCATTGTGAACTCGTGGTACAATACAATACAGTGCAATGTAACGTTGAAACGTATAACTGTAGTGTATAATTTTTAGGCCCATTCATGGCGTATTTTATGGATTTGAGGCTAATAAATTATTATTATTATTATTATTATTATTATTATTATTATTATTATTATTATTATTATTATTATTATTATTATTATTATTATTATTATTATTATTATTATTATTATTATTATTATTATTATTATTATTATTATCATCATCGTCATCGTCATCGTCATCATTATTATTAAAGAAGCTACTGACTTGCTGTGGAAGGGACTGCAACTTTTATCTGAAATGGGACCCAGCCAGACGAACAATTCGATTTGCAATTTGTCACGTGGGCTGAGGTGCAAGCTGAGTCACGTCAAGATAAATCACGTCAAGCAAACAAAAGAAAACGGTAATCTTACGCTAGAGGGAGCCACTTATGACGTCATCAGAACTAGCGCACTATGGTACAAATGTAGATGTTCACCTTTTTGATGAAATCTTTAGAGGTAATCTAGGAATGACTATACAGGGTTTTAATTCAGGGTATAAACAGTTAATATAAGAATACTAAGACGGAAACATCACACATAGAGGGAGCCACTTATGACGTCATTAGAACCATCGCACTGCGGCACAAATGTGGATGTACTTCATTGCTCCACTTTTTTGATAAAATCTTTAGAGGTAATCTAGGAATCACTATATAGGATTTTAATTCAGGGTATAAACAGTTAATATAAGAATACTAAGACGGAAACATCACACATAGAGGGAGCCACTTATGACGTCATCAGAACCATCGCACTGTGGCACAAATGTGGATGTTCACTTTTTTGATAAAATCTTTAGAGTAGGGTAGTCTAGGAATGACTATATAGAGGCTTAATTTTTTATTTATTCGGGGTATAGGCAATTAACGTATGGAGATACTAAAGCGGAAACATCACACATAGAGGGAGCCACTTTTGATACTAACCATCTCCTCTGTACTGTTTAGCTGTAATTTTACGTTCTAGACATTGTCTTTTATTTTACGATGTTTTAGACTGGACATTCACAAGTCTCTTTACATTTGTTCGTAGATGTATTATAAATAAACAAGTAAATAATTCAAAATTCAAAAATGTAATTTAACCCTAGAGGAAGCCACTTATGACGTCATCAGAACTAGCGCACTGCTGCACAAATGTGGGTTCATTTCACACGACGTTACAATGGGAAACGTTGCGAGGAAAACTTAATTAAGACTCAACACCAACACAAATAAATTCGCGTCTTTTCGCAATCCCCAGAATAATGGCGGGTCTTTATTATGCGAGCGTCAATCTGTTTTTGCCGTTGCTCAGCACAATTGAAAGTTTACAGTCAACCCGACTACAAATCGTCGGATTAGGGAGCCGAAATGAATGCTGCTGGCAATGTTAGCCACCTGAATTGAATTGATCCGTCACCATACCGCGCTATACAAGTAGCTTACGTCTATTTTCAAGCCATTGTACCTACATCCGTTAATGGACTGACTTCTGTATTTGTGAAAATGGAAGACTGATGGTGAAAACTGTCAGTGTTAGTAGATCACGTGACCCGTTCTGCTGCTATAGTCGCAGTCCACATTGCTGTGTTTAGATAAAGGTTTCTCCTGTTGGAATTTTTTCATACGAGCACAGGGGTTGGGGATAAATAACTACTGTGTTTAGATAAAGGTTTCTCCTGTTGGAATTTTTTCATACGAGCACAGGGGTTGGGGATAAATAACTACTGTGTTTAGATAAAGGTTTCTCCTGTTGAAATTTTTTCATACGAGCACAGGGGTTGGGGATAAATAACTACTGTGTTTAGATAAAGGTTTGTCCTGTTGGAATTTTTTCATACGAGCACAGGGGTTGGGGATAAATAACTACTGTGTTTAGATAAAGGTTTGTCCTGTTGGAATTTTTCATACGAGCACAGGGGTTGGGGATAAATAACTACTGTGTTTAGATAAAGGTTTGTCCTGTTGGAATTTTTTCATACGAGCACAGGGGTTGGGGATAAATAACTACTGTGTTTAGATAAAGGTTTCTCCTGTTGGAATTTTTTCATACGAGCACAGGGGTTGGGGATAAATAACTACTGTGTTTAGATAAAGGTTTCTCCTGTTGAAATTTTTTCATACGAGCACAGGGGTTGGGGATAAATAACTACTGTGTTTAGATAAAGGTTTCTCCTGTTGGATTTTTTTCATACGAGCACAGGGGTTGGGGATAAATAACTACTGTGTTTAGATAAAGGTTTCTCCTGTTGAAATTTTTTCATACGAGCACAGGGGTTGGGGATAAATAACTACTGTGTTTAGATAAAGGTTTCTCCTGTTGGAATTTTTTAATACGAGCACAGGGGTTGGGGATAAATAACTACAGTGTCATGTGCTGCCATATTTTAGCCCTTGGATGAAGCCTACATTTAAATTTGTTAGCCTGTAATTACATACTCAGGTGATTCCATCTGTTTAAGCTCAATTTGATGACTTGGTAAATGATCTGTATCTGCAGTTTGCTGATGCTTGAAAGATTTAAGATTAAATTTGAAAGACCAATGTTATAACGTTTAGCAAACCAATGTGAAATTTGAAGTTTTATTTGGGACATTCCTTCAGTTACAACTGTGTTAACATTTTCATGCAAAACAAGGAATTGTGAGTTTGACTGCAACTAGTTTAACTACGTCCTAGATGCTCTCTCTCCCTCACTCACTCACTCACTCACTCACTCACTCACTCACTCACTCACTCACTCACTCATTCACTCATTCACTCATTTGTCTAATTGTAATGTAATTTTCGTCGTACTTTCTGATTAGATGCATTGTTTTACACAGAGGCATTACCACTAGCAGCTTTAGTCATCAAATGTTGACGATACAGAAGAGCAGAAGGGGCAGAAATGACCTTGAACTTAAACTTCTCTCCTATTCTTACTCTAGTACTCGACATTGTCCAGGAAAATACTACTTAACACACTTGTCACGTGATAATAGAACTGATGTACGACTACACACTTTTTACGACGTGCGCAGCTTGCACTTGGCTTCTTATGACACTGATCAATCCTGATAAGTAATAAGTTTATGGTGTCAAAGCCTGCAAAAAGCCTCTTTTCTGTCTCAGCATCGATTTTGTGCCTTATATTAATTTTTACCTCAAGTCTAGTAATATTCTTAGCGCAGAGAGTAGTTGGGGGGGGGGGGGGGTGTCCAAACTTGATTTTACACTAAATTGTTACTGCAAAGACTTTTCACTCAGAAGAGGAAGGAAATTATTAAAGGAAAAGCATACCAAATTTTTAACTATAACTCAACATAATCTACCCTATAAAATATTGAAAGGGAAAAACTATTTTTTAGAGGTACTAATACTTAAAGGAAAACCGGATCCAGTCTTCAACTGTAGGTCAAAACAATCTACTGCTTCAAATATTGAAAGGAAACATACTATTTTTTCAAAAATGATTTACGTGAAAAAATGATTACCACACAAACAAGTTTCAGGTTCGCGCCACTAGTTCTTCACTGTTACATGCAGTTCGCCATTTGCTAGATAGACGAGCACCAGCGTTTGCATTTTGAGAACGCATTGCGCAAAAAAACAGGTGCTGTACCTCTCAGTTCAGATATGTTAGTTTGAAATTTGAATTTTTATCTTAAAGCTTACCTAGTTCTAATACAGCACACTGAATATCTTACAGTAGCACTGTACTTCAATTTTTTAATCTATAACTTAATTATCAGAAACGCTTTGGTATTTTCAAGTGTGTTAAAATGTATGCTTTTTATCAGACTTGAAAATGGGATAAGATATGAAAAATCATCCTGTTTTCCTTGAAGTGATGTGATTAAATACATTTACATTAGATTTTAATGTTTCTTCTTAATGTTTTTCTGCTGGTTTCAGATTGAAAAGTGGCCGTTTTGCACGGATTCCTGCAGCCCTCAAAGCAAAAGAGGCGAATATTTGCAACTGTGCGCCTCCATCAACAACAACAAAGGCGTGGCGCCAAAACTTACTCGATCCAGCGTCGGTGCCAATAAACGAGGAGATAAATATGAATATTCGTCTTCGGGAAATCTCCTTCTTTCCACAAAGGTAAGTGTTTAAAGCGTCTGTCAGTTGCAGACAACCTCTTTGCCGTTTATAGGTTTATATCACAAAGAAGCAGCCAATGGGATTTTTGTCCATTATTAGACTCACAATTCATTGAACATTCCGTTGCAAATACAGAAATAAGTAAAAACGTTTCGTCTTACAGAAAAACTGCAGCAAGTTGACTACATTTGTACTAGGGGTGAGCATCGAACGCTCAAATTCGATTCGAACGAGTTTTTTTAGTTCGAACTCGATTCGAATCCAAAACTATAGATTCGAATAATTCAGCACTTCAATCACATATGTTCCTGGTCATTAAATTGATTGAAACATCATACAATTAGCATAATTTAGCTGTGATTTCTGAGCACAACTTTAAACAAATTACTAGTCGTTTTATTGCAGAACAAAATCTAGTGATATGCATGATCTTTGTAAGACTAATTTTTACTGGTGGTTCGAAAACTTGTTCGAAAATCGTTCAGTCTCAATTCGAATTCGGTTTCAGGTAGAGAATTCTCACCCCTAATTTGTACAGCCAACAAGCAGCAGACGATGCTTTGACCAATGGTGCGCCTGGATTTCTGGATTACCAGACACTTTAACCAATAAAAAAATCACTACAGTCACTGTATCTCAATGCAGGAGCATAGGCCAATAGGACCGTACTTAGTGTTATGAAATTAGCTATCAAAAAATTATGAGTGTTAAAAGTGTTATGGGCATTTACAGAGAAAGTGTAGTAAAAGTTATAGAAGTCATCATATGAACGTTAGAACTATAATTATCTTGAATTTTATCCTATTAAAAGTGTAGAATTCTTGCTACCAGAGGGCACTGACTGTACGTCTGTGCCTATAACGTTTCTGATAGGAAAAATTCTACACTTTTAATGGGATAAAATAGTTTTAATCGCCGTGTCTATAACGTTTCGTAATGACGTAACTGCAGCACTTCAAGAAGAAAGTAAATCTGTTCTTTCCTGAAGTTTAGCTGTTTTTTGAAAGCTAATTAATTACTTTATTAACACAATTAGCTGTATTAGTAATTCAGCCATGGTTTTAAGTGTTAAAGCCAGAATTAGTAAATATTAAGTGATTATGTTGACCAATACCAAGTCTAGCGGCTCGTAGAAGAGAGAAAAATATGCTGCTGTGGGTAATTCAGGTTACGGGTTCCACTCCCGACTGGCTCAATAATTTTCCAGCGTCCTCATCTTCTAATTTACTTGTTGCTAAGGTAGCCGTGTTAAGTACAAGCTCTATTTCTGGCATATCACATTGTTCGGGGAAGCAGTCAAATGCTGATGCAGCGATGTTAAATTTTCATTGCTGGAAGGCATGCTGTGTTGACATTCTATACTAGCATTGTATCCTTCCCACCAGGCAAAGTTGCAGCTGTCTTTACTGCTTTTATATGTGCTTTTACTTAGTAATGTGCTTTTCTGTAACAATTAGTATGTTATTATAGACTGCACTGTACGCCTGCTTAGAGTATCAATCAGAAAAATTGAATTAACCCCCAATTTCCGAAAAGAAATCATCAATCTTTCTCAGAAGTACGTTTCCTTTTTTTGAATACTAAATTTGTGCATAAGCGTTCGTCAAAGTATTAATCGTGATATTTTTTAAACGTTTATTTTATATGCCGGAAAAATGAGCAATCTTTTTCGGTCTGCTGACGATGTTGTTTAGATAACTATCAAGGGTTAAAAGGGAAGCATTGGATTGCGTGCGGGGGGATATTTGTGTTAGTAATAATATCGCCTGCCGGGTTTTCGTTCCTCTATTAAAAGGACATCTGTTTATGGCAGGGATACAATTAACATGTCAGACATGCTGAAACATGGTTGAAATAAACAAGCTCTGTATTGAGTCATTAATGAATGACTTGTGTTAAAGATGCATTGTTTCGTGACATGAAACATTGTTTGTGTGCCACGTATGAGTGGATTCATCTGTGAAAGTAGAAACGACGCTCAACTTCACGTAAATAGAAAATTACGGTAAGTCATTACCATACCAATGCAGTAGATTTAGACAATGCACAACAACGTGCTTATTGTGGTAAGTCATTACCATACCAATGCAGTAGATTTAGACAATGCACAACAACGTGCTTATTGGGGTAAGTCATTACTATACCAATGGCATTAGACTTAGACAATGCACAACAACGTGCTTATTGGGGTAAGTCATTACTATACCAATGGCATTAGACTTAGACAATGCACAACAACGTGCTTATTGGGGTAAGTCATTACTATATCAATGACATTAGACCTAGACAATGCACAACAACGTGCTCATTGCGGTAAGTTGTTAATATATCAATGTCATTAGATTTACACAATACACAGCAACGTGCTTATTGTGGTAAGTTGTTAGCATTCCAATGGCATTAGACTTAGACAATGCACAACAATGCGCTTATTGTGGTAAGTCATTACCATACCAATGTCATTAGATTTACACAATGCACAACATTGTGCTTATTGTGGTAAGTCATTACCATACCAATACAATAGATTTAGACAATGCACAACAACGTGCTTATTGGGGTAAGTCATTACTATACCAATGGCATTAGGCTTAGACAATGCACAACAACGTGCTTATTGGGGTAAGTCATTACTATACCAATGGCATTAGACTTAGACAATGCACAACAATGTTCTCATTGTGGTAAGTCATTGCCATACCAATGTCATTAGATTTACACAATGCACAACATTGTGCTTATTGTGGTAAGTCATTACTATACCAATGTCATTAGATTTACACAATGCACACTCTGTATTTATAAATTTGTACTTCTAGTGCGATATATTTGTATTTAAGCTCCATTTCTAGCCAATATGTTTAAACAAAGCCGACAAAATCTTAAACTGTAGGTCAAAACAATCTACTCTTTAAAATATTTAGAGGAAACATACTATTTTTTTTCAGGAATGACTTACGTGAAAGAATTATTATCACACAAACACAATTTTACGTTCGCGCTACTAGTTCTTCGCTGTTACATGCATTTCACCATTCACTAGCGCTGCATACGGGTACTAGCGCTGCATTTTGAAAACGCATTGTACAAGAAACAGATGCTGAACCTCTCAGTTCAGATGTGTTAGTTTATGTGGAAGTACACATGTTCGACAGCTCATGCGTGAGCACAGCGGTAAATTTGAAATTTGAATTTTCATCTTAAAACTTGCCTAGTTTTAGTACAACATACTGAATATCTTACAGTAGCACTGTACTTCAATTTTCGCTTTCGTAAACACGTGCAACACGCTTACTGAATATTTTTGCTATTGAAAATTATGTTAGTTTGTGATGTTATCAACAGTTGGGTTCGCCCACTGTTAATCAAGATTTTAATCTATTATTTAATTATAAGAAACACTTTTGCAGTGTTATTGGTGTTACAATTTACACTTTTTATCGAACTTGAAAATGGAGTAGTATATGAAAAATCATCCTGTCTTCCTTTAAACTTTTCTTTAAAGGAAAAAGAAAAGAAAATGTTAAATTATGCCCCAAAAAAATTTTCATGCAAATCTATATTACTTAACATTTCGCTTACCTGCTGGAAAGACTTATAGAAGAGAAAATTATTAGTTATTTAAAATGTTTTCCCCAAATGGTAAAACCACTAACCAAAAAAACGTATTTTTTATCTTATTGACAAAATACAGTAATTTTACTTAGTTACTACGAATTGTGCACTACGAATGTTCTGATTATTTTTTCAAACTTTACTCAGTGTTATATCTAAAGTTGTTTCAGATGACTTACCGTCAAAAAAGGTGCGTATAACGGTCATCGCGGGAGTTTAAATTTACAAGTTTTATACAGCGTTACTGCTGACGCAAGCTCTGCATGCAAAAAGACAGTACGTAAGTGGTGTAAAATTTCAAGACGAATTTTTAAGCTTTATCTAAGTGGAGGGTTTTCTTGTGCTTTAACTGGCTCGACCTGGCGACGGCCGCGCCACCTGGTGGCGGTTGAGCGGTATTAAATTTTACAACGGCACAGAGGAATGCAATCTTTACAATTTGAGCAGTTAAATCGATGAAAGTCTTGGTCTAATTATCCACTAACTGTGTCACACGCCGCCCGCCTTGATAACCGACAGTAACATTGTTAGCAGCAGATGCTCTGATGTCATTAACTTCAATGAAATTAGTGGCTTCAATCCTGCATAGTCTTATTGGCTTCCTCTGTGTGCAATAATCAGCTTCTAATCCAGAGAAAATGAAGCCATTTCGAAAATCAAATTACACCTGCTGAATCTTCTCTGAACAGCCCACGTAGTTTCTCTTTCTCTGGAATCTGGTAAAGCGCCTCATTTTATACGAAGCACGAAGTTAACAGCCTGTCTGGAACTAGGCTTCTCGAGCAAAAGTGTTTATTTACGGATGCATGGATCTGCCCTTGCAAACCTGTTTATAGTATACATTTAAATCCATGTAAACTAGTTTTGGATTCATTCCCAATTAGCCGTGTCATCACGTGCATATAGGCTTCCTTCTCAGAAGGTATACAGAGTTGTAATCTTGCCCAAATTTTTCTAGCTAGCTTGGGGTGTCATGCTGTCACGTAATGGCACTCCACCTACTCCTTATGGAGGATAATCCATAGCCAGCTACTTCCCTTTCTTACACGTTAAAAATATTACAAACGCTTCACGAATAACTTGAAAAATAGTAAATTTTATTGCGTTTTTATTGCGAAAATCCAACGTTTTCACTGCACAAAAGCATTCTGACTGCCAGCGTGCAGCGGAAACGTTGTATTTTGCTAATAAAAATGTAATAAAATTTATTATACAGCGTGGTTTTTTTAAGAAGTGGACACGTTGTTGTTATTATAAATAATTTAAATACACTACCAAGAATTTTTTTCCAAATAAGGCCTAGGTGGTGGTGATATAGAATCTATTTTCTACAACGCCCTGTAGGATTTATCTGCCAAAAGGGGATGAAAAATGTGACTCAATCCTTCTCTACTTAAGCTCCAATAGCGTCAGCTCTTTTCTATTACCGCTATTAGCGCGGCCATGTCACAGTAATCATAACAAATGAGCTTTTACCCATTTATTTCGTTATCAAGAAAAAGAGGCAAGCTTCCAAACTTTTACTGAGTAGATTAGAGACGTATATGTTGTTCACTAGGGACTTCCCTGAAAGCACCGGATTCACATAAACTGAAGTTCTTAAATCAAACTATGTGATTTTGCAAAATTATAAAAGCCGTTATAGGTAAAAACCCATTTCCGTTAAATTTCACAAGTTTGCCTACTTTAGACGACAACGTGTCAAAGAAATAGTCCGGAAAGGTCTTACTAAATCCGCCACTGTGCGGAAAAGTTCGACTTTATTTCCGGAAATTTTGAAAGCCGCGCACGTTCGACGAAGCTCGTTGTGTAGAGAATAAAGTGGCTAATAGTATACCGACTAAGTAAATAAATTCATTAAGTTCTTTGCCAGAGAGTGTGATAAATTGCATAGAGGTCGAAGAAGAAGAAGAAAGACGATACATCTAGGAGCAGTAGTTGTACAAAACGGGTGTTTTTGGCCGAGATTTAGGCCCACGCCAGCCTATGGTAGCCACATCAATGGTTTACGAAAACTGAAGTTTTAGATGAAATTCTTTAACCTTTAACAGGCCAAGTTGGGGTAAAAAATTACCCCAGCTGTGTTTGCTCACATTTTTTCTACTGATGAATCGAAACGAAAAAATATCAAACTAGCAGGGTATATTCAAAATATTCAGGTTATAGACAGAGTATAATGGATGACGTCAGAACAATGGCTTTGCATCAGCAGTTTTCTAAGCGAAAATTGCCAAAAATAGAACACCTAATTAACTCGTCGGTACTCCTCTTGGTGGACGTGTCCTAAAATGTAGCCCACACCATCGTATAGCCCTGTCCTTCCTCTTTCTAAAGAGCCATGTATCGCCTTCCGAGAGTCCCACCAGGCGCCGCTAGAACGTTTTTTCTGCAGGCTGTTTGACCAAAATTTCGAAAAAGTCTAGAGTTGGGTACGGGAAAATGCCCGTTACGGGACGCCGTGGACCCCTCGCAAATTCTAAATATGCCTGTGACACCCACCGCTGAACGGGCTTTTAAAGCGGATTAACAAACCAGTTATAGCTGATATAAGTCAGAAAAATTTTTTACAACGAAAAGATATCAAACTAGCAGTGATTTTTCGGTTCGTTTTTTTTTGAAAACTATTATTCATGCTTTTTTACAAAGCCCGAGTGCCAGGTACTACCAGGTCCTGTTGTGGGTACACCGTTTGGTCGTTTATGTAGGCAAAATTTTTGAGTTTACATAGCAGAATTTTTATTTATGGCAACACCAAATGTTTACCTTGACAACTAAGAAGTACTGTGAACCTCCCAATTGCAGCCTGCAGTTCTGCATAGTAAAACCAGACGATTGATTAGACGCAATTTCATTTTAATTTACTGTGCAAAACATACATTTTCTTGTCTGTAAAAGCTATCAATTGTTTCTAATATTTGAATAATTACCTTGGAAAGTTAATTAACGGCAGTTAATAATAGCTATCACTTACGTCACAAACCAACTACAGTTTGTGCAATGGTAGGCATCTTCCCTGCACATCAAGCACGTTAGCGATGATTGCTACAGGACGTTGGTGTGATGTCACGAAAATAATCTCTTCGTCATGCTGACGTCACAGACGAACACTGCAGTTTATGATCATGCTTATCACGGTACCGCCTTCTATTTGTCAGCCACGCGAATGTGACAAAAAGGCGCCACTGCCAATCTTAGTAGATTCACCGAGCCGCGAGTAGCTTTGAAAGTTTAACAAAATTTCAGTATCCGAGGTAATTATTATTTAATCTAAGCTTTGATTAAAAAAAAGCTATTGTTACAATTTCAAGAACATCTTTTGTTACAGATTCATCTCCTGAAATTGTCACGTGACACGTTTTTTATCCCATATTTCTGGAACTTTGCTTGAAAAGTGATCTGTCATTCTTAAATATGAACGAGCTTCTCTGATTTCCTTCACAAAAATGGCGGTTTGATGCGTTTTCTCACGACGCTTTTTGTTATGCAGATTTTAGACATGAAGACAAAAGCGATTAGAGTCGGGTGGCTTCGTTTTCCTGCAAAGGATAACCAAGGCTTTCGGCTGGCTTCAGTTATTTTCCAGGAATATTCCTGCTTTCCCGAGATTTCTATATTATTGGCTTTTTTATTACAAACATTTGTAGTTAAAGCACCGCAAGTTTATTAAAAGTTTTAATTTACATGGTTTCATGTCAAACGTTTCGACAGAGAAATAGCTGTTATCATCAGTTGTAAATTTTACAAACATACAACCAGTTTATATAGGCAGAGTCTACAGTATAGAAAATTATGCACTAATTACATACCATTAACAGAAGCCAAATAGATAATGAACGAATGCTTTCATTGCCTATTTTGATCAGAGTATCGTCTCTCTCTCTCTCTCTCTCTCTCTCTCTCTCTCTCTCTCTCTCTCTCTCTTTCTTTCTGTCTCTCTCTTTTTCTCTCACTCTCTCCCGTCTCTCTCCTCTCGTCCTCTCTCTCTCCCTCCCTCCCCCTCTCTCTCCCTCTCTCTCTCTCTCTTTCTCTCTCTCGCTCTCTTTCTCTCTCTCCCTCTCTCTCTCCCTCTTTCTCTCCCTCTCTCTCTCTCTCTCTCTCTCTCTCTCTCTCTCTCTCTCTCTCTCTCTCTCTCTCTCTCTCTCTCTCTCTCTCTCTCTCTCTCTCTGTGTCTCTCTGTCTCTCTCTCTCTCTCTCTCTCTCTCTCTCTCTCTCTCTCTCTCTCTCTCTCTCTCTCTCTCTCTCTCTCTCTCTCTCTCTCTCTCTACTTAATAAAACACATGATGTGTTATGCCATACTGTGTTAATACAATCAAAACGTCTTTACACAAGGGGGTATATTCTGGCCTGGAGGGGTATAGTCTGGTCTAGGCTATTTTGCAGCACGTTTACAGTTTGGCCTAGGACAGTTCATCCCACAGGGTACAATGTGGCCTGGTCCAAACAATGCCCAGGTTTAATCTGAGCAGGAGTACACTATGGCCTGTTACGCTGGGCATGCAAAACGGTTCTGTGGTGTAAATTAATGTTGTCCTCAATCTTGGAAATAAGCCCTTTCACAGCTCCAGCAATTGATGGTGATCGTGAAAAGGTCAAAGGTTAAGTGTACCAGACAACGCATTTATGTACACTTGACAACGCCTCGCAGCCCACCCTATTGTAAAAGTAATAGTCTTAACAGCTAGCTAGAACCTTACCTAGTTCATTTTTTCTTGTTCCCAAGCAAGATCCTGTTAGTAAATCACTATGCGCACAGATTAATGTAATTATTATATATTAATTAATAATTAAGTAAAGTCCACGTAAACAACTGAAGTTATTGAAGTGATGCGGCAGACGGCTTTGCTTTACCTACGTGCCACGTGCCGGTTGTGGTTAAGACGCGTTGCTGTGGTACACTTAAAATTTGACCTACAGCAACTCGCGCGTGCGCACAACGAAACTGTGAAAAGGCTTATTGGGTACCACAGTATTCATCTGCTGCCATAAAACGTCCCGGATGTCTGGCCTGTCTTTGCATCAACTATTTTGTTATTACCGTAAAGGCTTGTCACGTTAAGAGTAATTTATGGCGGACTTCTTATAGGTCGTTCAACTTGCTGACGTCAAACCCACTAAAAGCTTTGTAGTTAATTAACATGACGTCATTCGACGAGGATTCCTTGATTATGATTCTAATAGACGCAGTTTAAAAGGAAGTTCTCCCTCCAATTTTCTGTTGAAACATAAGAAAACCCTCCACTTACATAAAGCTTAAAAATCGTCTTGAAATTTTATGCCACTTACGTACTGCCTTTTTGCCTGTAGGTTTGCTTCGGTAGTAACGCCGTATAAACATGTATAACTCCCACAACGACAGTTAAGATAAGTCATTTTAAACAAGTTTTGGTAACATTGCGTGAAGTTTGAAGAAAATAATCAGAGCATTCGTAGCGCACACGTGACTAACTAAATAACATTTTAAATTATTTGTAAAAATATTAAAAATACGTTTTCTGGTTACTGAGTGCTGAACCCTAGAGGATGAGTCAGCGACATTTTACCAACTGGTGAAAACATTTTAAATAATTAATAATTTTCTTTTCTAGTTACATAAGTCTTTCAAGCAGGTAAGCGAAATGCTAAAGAATTAACTTTGCACAGAAAGTTTTTTGGGACATAGTTTAACATTGCCTTTTCTTCCAATGATTTACGTTGTGCGTAGATGACGTCATGTAATGGCGCTGTTGGAACAACATTGCGGGAGATTTAAAATGAAAACAAACAAAAAATCGTCCAAGCATGAGTGATCTCGACTTTAAAGTGATTTTACTGGTTGCACGAGGTGCTTATTGCAGTTTTATTACTAAATCTTTCTAGCATTTTTCGAGAACATTGAAATAAGCCTGACCTCGAAGAATGCTTGACTTTTCCTTTAAGAGCTGTTGCGTTGCAGGTTTTATTGATCTGAAACTTATTTATCATGGAAAATGTACCAGCAGCAGTAAATTTGTAATACTGACACAATTCCCGTGTCTCAGACAGGTTATTCGTTCCTCGCTATCAACAAAGAGAAATACCCATACCCACTTAGCCATGAACCCTAACCACTCATCAGACATATGATGTGCCCGAACACGAAAGAATAGCCGTAACCAGACTGTGTCTGGGAGCTCATTATCTGGGAATCGAAACAGGACGCTGGGCAAGAATACCCCCCCCCCCCCACCGCCACCAACGTGTATGCAATTGTGGATTTGTGCAAGACGAAGAACAAGTCGTATGACATTGTAGTTACACTAGTGAACTGATGATGAAGCGAAATTTAGTTCATTAGATGCCTTTATAGACTCGACTCCACCAAAAGGGCTCGCCACTATATATGCTATATGGTGCTATATATGCCATAGTTAATATATATATGCTATGGTTAGTATAGAAAAATACATCACAGGCTTGATGTTCGTATGTTTAAAAGGCAAGAGAGACTTAATATTTTTGTTGCTCATTTATTGTAAAGCAAAGCTAACTGGCTTAGTTTCTTTAATATACGTATGTCTCTGTATTTTGTTATGCTTTGAAACCTCGTCTCTACATTCTGTTTAAATTGAAATGTCATTTTTTTGCTACTTGAAGTGTTAATTTCGTGTAAAAATAACTGCTGCCCTGCAAATTCGTGTTTATGAAAAAGTGCAATCAGTTTATCTGCTGATTAGACATTAGTTGTGATTGTCATGCTGTTTAGTTTAGTTCAGGTTTAGCTTAGACAGTTGTTGTCCCGTGTGAGCTGTTGTCCCGAATGCTGCTGGGTGTTGTTGTCCCGTGTGAGCTGTTGTCCCGAATGCTGCTGGGTGTTGTTGTCCCGTGTGAGCTGTTGTCCCGAATGTTGCTGGGTGTTGTTGTCCCGTGTGAGCTGTTGTCCCGAATGCTGCTGAGTGTTGGTGTCCGCGTGAGCTGTTGTCCCGAATGCTGCTGAGTGTACTGAGCTGTTGTCCCGAATGCTGCTGAGTGTTGTTGTCCCGTGTGAGCTGTTGTCCCGAATGCTGCTGAGTGTTGTTGTCCCGTGTGAGCTGTTGTCCCGAATGCTGCTGAGTGTTGGTGTCCCGTGTGAGCTGTTGTCCCGAATGCTGCTGAGTGTTGTTGTCCCGTGTGAGCTGTTGTCCCGAAAGCCGCTGAACCTGCTTACGTTCAGCTGAGGCGGAGCGATAGACCAATACGTTTGATGCCAATCGTCTTTCTAGAGAAAGGTGTTAAATATACAGTAACGTTTGTCACGTTTTTCCAGCTACTGTTAACACATTTACACATTTTTAGGTGTTGTTGTTGTTGTGTGATCGTTGTGTGATCTTTTTGTTGTTTTTGTGTGATTGTTGTGTGAACTTTTTGTTGTTTTTGTGTGATTGTTGTGTGAACTTTTTGTTGTTTTTGTGTGATTTTTTTTAATTTTTGTTCTATAGTAAAGTTAAACGATTTGGTTTTTTCTGGACATAAGATGGAAGTTGTTATTGTTTAATAGCAATATGTCTCACTCCGTGTAACAAGAGAATCTTTGTAAATAAATTACAATTACTGCAACTATTTTCACTAAATGCATCGCAATGCGTTACCCAGGTGATGCACGGATGGCAGCTATTACTCATGCATCTCGACGCGTGCTTACTTAATTATTTATTTTTAATTAATTCATTGCTCGGCTAAGTAAAATAACGTCACCAAGCGGCTTTCATACAGCATTCATAAGAGAGTCTTGGCTGATCTGGGATATGCTCGTTAACATGTGAATGAATGTACAGCCTTTGTGCACTCATTGTACGAAATTTACCGTAGGCTTACGGGATGAACTTTCACAATGGGGGGGGGGGGTATAAGGAATTTGTCCTAAAATTTCATAAGTTGCCCCCCCCCCCAATCAAGGTAGAACAACTTAGAAAATCGTCGTGCCATCCGATAACAATTGTAATAATAAGATTTAACAAAAACTTCCAATGCAACAGGTTTTATTAAAGGAAAAGTCAACCCTTCTAGGAGGTTAGGCTTATTTCAATATTCGCGAAAAATGTTAGAGGGATTTAGTAATAAAACTGCAATAAGCGCCTCGTGTAATTAGTAAAATCATTTTAAAGTCGCGATCACTTCATGCTTGGACGCTCCCATTTTCAATGCCCATTCTTCTTCCAATGACGTCATTCGTCTTGAAGAAAAGTAGCGCACTGTCAATCTTCATCAAAAGTATAATAAGTTTTTACAAAAAAATTAGATAGCTAATTTTGTAATATTTTTGCGTGAACATTAGGTAAGCTGCAGAAGTTTGAATTAGTTTAAGCAGCGCGCGCTTACGGAAAGCCACGACGCGCTTACGAAAAGTCACGAAGTCTCCCAGTTACGTCATGATTTTCAAGTGAATGGCGGCAACCACCACGCCTGAAAATTTCTATTCAGAGGTAGTATATTTTAAATTTATGCTTTATAGGCAGTTCTTTGCAAATTTCTTTGTTATATTTTTCTAAGTTTAAATGATAACAGTAAAATAAACCCAACATACTGAATGAGTTGTTCTTTCCTTTAATTATGAGATCTAATCTTTACTTTTGTAGGGAGCCTTTATACATCCGGATTTCGTTTTTGTTTTTGTTTTTTGTTTTTTGTTTTTTTCTTGTGCAATAGTATTAAAGCAAAACCGTAACCAAATCTGTGCGTCAAAACAACCTATTCCTTAAAATGTTAAAAGGAAACATGCTATTTTTTCAAAAATGACTTAGGTGAAAGAATTATTACTGCACAAACACAATTTCGCGTTCGCGCCACTAGTTCTTCGCTGTTACATGCATTTCGCCATTCGCTAGTTAGACGGGCACTAGCGCCTGCATTTCGGAAACGCATTGCACAAAAACAGGTGCTGTACCTCTCAGTTCAGATGTGTTAGTTTGTGACAAACTACACACGTTCGACAGCTCATGCGTGAGCACAGCGATAAATTTGAAATTTGAATTTTTGTCTTAAAACTTGCCTAGTTTTAGTACAACACAGTGAATATCTTACAGTGACACTGTACTTCAATTTTCACTTTCGCAAACACGTGAAACACGCTCGTGGAATATTTTTGCTCTTGAAAATTATGTTAGTTTGTGATGTCATCAATAGTTGGGCTCGCCCACCATTAATTAAGTTTTTAATCTATTATTTAATTACTAGAAACGCATTTGCAGTATTAATTGTGTCAAAATGTATACTTTATC
>JAQGDQ010000456.1:64171-179171 GCA_030141605.1 Tubiluchus corallicola
AGTACTTAGTTCTCTCAGTAAGGAGAGAGTACTTAGTTCTCTCAGCAAGGAGACAGTACTTAGTTCTCTCAGTAAGGAGAGAGTACTTAGTTCTCTCAGCAAGGAGACAGTACTTAGTTCTCTCCAGCAAGGAGAAAGTAAACTCCAGTGGAGGAGAGTAGCACTTAGTTTACTCAGGAATGAACGAGCAAAGAAAGAATGTCTGTTGGCCGCCATGACAGCTCGTTATTCGACATAAACTATAACCATCAGTAAAAAATTAAAAGAAATAGTTCTGTAAGGTTGCCCTGCTGTCAGTAAAAAATGTTGCTGTTAACATTTTCATTCCACTACTCTCAATGCTTCCTGCTTGAAAGACGGTGAATATTCAGTCAAGAAAACGTTGTCATTAAAGTATGACCATTGAATCTTTCACTAAAATGACACCTGCTTACATTGTTATCACATTGTATTATGAGTGAGGGGTGATGCTTGGCGACCGTAAGGTCTTTCTCCGCCCATCTCATTTTTTAATTACTAATATTTGTCATTTACACTTTGCTGCATAATTATTGTTTTCCGTATGAGACAAACAAATTTAATTCACAATAAAATATAGGCAACTAAAATGATTGATAATGGTTACTACGATACCTAAATCGACATACCTTTTAGTAAGACTATCAAAATAAGCCATCATATTGCAAATATGTCATCTAGTTTGCGAAGTGCGTTGCCCAATCCACATGTGTAATCAATATTTTGTAATTGCTTAAACTCAAACAGCTTCACAGAAAGGAATGGTGGCGAAAATTTAACTATTGCGTACTTACAAACTTACTTAGATATTTCGAAACCTCCACGTTAGAAGCGTTTCTTTTCTACTGTCTTTTAGCCTAGCACTAACCTGTAAGGACATTATTTTGACAAGCCATTAGTCCATTACCAGCCGACTGTAGAGCAGTGTTGGAGTCGTTGACGATGGACACTAAAACCGCCTTGAACTATGTTTTTTTGGAGTTTTCGGCGCGCCATGCCAGTAATAAATGTCATTATTCAAAACTAAGATTGTAAAAAGGCTTATGTGGTATCTTAACAATATATAACACTTTCTTAGTACATTATATTATAACACTGAGACATTAGTGTTGTGTCAGTAACTATCGTATTTAAGCTATTACACTGATACGTAACATACTATCATATTTATACTGACTTGATTGAAAATGCCATTACCGCCTGCCCTTGCTGCTCGTCTCGCCAAAAGAGGTCTCATAAAGAAATCGGACGTTTCAGCGAAAAGAGGTGAGGCGACAATCATGTGAGTTCGCAGATCGATCAAATCTATGGAATAAAATATCAATCTATATCACAACATATCGAAAATTATTTGGCTTTAACAGATATATGAAATCTCTTCTGCTGAAATCTTACTTGTAATGCATTTTTGGGTTTTGCCGATAGTCACAGTAAATCCCGCGACTGGTTACTTTGCAGTTTACATTTTCATACTTTTGCATCGTGTCTCTGCTGAACTTCTTTCTAATTCATTTCTTTTTTCTATCTCTGTCAATTATTTTACCTTAACTACTCCCGGTTTTTCTATAATTCTCTCTCTTGTAAATTAAGTCGTTTTTTCACTTTTCATGGTGGTCTTACAAGCTTTGCTTCTTGACCACCATGCAGCATCTATTTCTTGTATGACAAACTATTATGTAGTTTAGTAACTATGTTAGTACACTTCTGTTAAATTTTTGTAATTATATTTGGAATTTTTTCCCTAACTATACCATGCTATAGTATACTAATGTAGTTCTGTTACAATTATTCTAACTATATTTCATTTTCTAGTTATAGGGCATAATAGTTAAAGATAATAATGCAAATTGTAATATAAAAACACATGCTGAAGTGATAATAAATTACAAAAATTACAATCGATTAGATTAGTGATATTGTTTGCTTAGTGTACGTATTACAGGGATTGTGCAATATTTAGACATCAAATTAAGGTAAAATTCGTTGGGCTTTCGTGTGACATCTATGTATTTCGGGAAAAGTGGGAGCAATTTTTTTGCTGTAGCAATTTCACACTTGACTTATACGTTATGTTCTTTATCTAGGATCCAATAATGCACAAAGTAACTTTGGCAAAGTTTAACAGTTTGGCAAAGTGATGGGGGCAGTGCTTATAATGATTAGATAACCCATTTCTAAGGAACGGGAACGTGACGGGGGTGATGCAGAAAACCCATTCATTAATTAATTATCATTTCTTTTAAATCTAATTTTAGTTTTTCTTTAGATCAGCATGAAGAGGTGATCGCAGAGGACTACAGCTACGATGACGCGGAAGATAAGAGCCTCATTCCTCTTCCTGCTGCCCCTAAACCGCTCGCGCGTAGCGACGGGGAAAGCGATGATGATGAAGAAGAATCTGTGATGGGAACCGTGCCCACTTGCCCGAACAAATGGAACCCGTATCACACGTGCAGTGAATTTTGCAAGGAAAAGTAAGAGAGAATTTTCTTGATTAAATTGTTCCAAAGTTGAATAATAGCAGGTGTGAAGACAGGTAGGTCTACATTCAACTTGTATCTGTGCCTGAACAATGTAAATGTCTACTTGTGGATAGCAAAATCATCCATAAATTGCCAATTACATTTTCTAGTTATTCACATATCCTGAATCTCCATTTCTTGAGGATGATTTTGATACCAAGTTCATTGCCGTGTGTTATTTCTAAGCTGAGATAATCCACGTTGAAATTGGCTACACACTTAAAGTCAGCCATTGTTTTTTGTCGCATTTCTACAAAAAACTTAGCAACCGCACAAATGTTGGTTGCTATGGACTTTGCAATAGACATTGAAGTTATGTTTAAATCCAGTAGATGGCTCTTCGTGGCGGGAATCTGGGCTTGGCAGCAGAAAAACTCGAAGCAAAATGACTGCTTCCATGATCTATAACTGGAGTTTGAAATATGAGTTTTTTTACAATTTCAGTACTAGTTTCTAAATAGAAAAGTGGATGAGGAATTATAAAATTAAATTTTTAGCATTATTTGAACCCTTTCTTGATAATTTGATGCTAGAATATAAGTCCAATATTTTTAGTCAAAATACGAAAAATTGACATTTGACGAAATTTTTTTGGTGTATTCTACTTTGAAGCATCATAATGTAGTTTTAACTAAGCCGACTTATGTATGGTTTTGGTTTGCAAGCACACAATTAAATTTTATAAAATTTGTGTTTTAATTTTAAAATTATAAATTTTTATTTTAAACTAATTTAAACATGTTAAATTTTCACAATCTGACCAAATGTAAATGCCCGTATCTCAGAGAAAATGGTAAAATGAAACTTGTTGTGTAACTTGTAATGCTTCATTTGTTTGTTTGTCTGTCTGTCTGTCTGTAGGACTGAACAGTAAAACAATTTGTCATTCAACTATTGACATGATGCTATGCTTTTCAGGTTAAACATTTCATGCTTGCTAAGTAGGGATGCTAATACGTTATAGTTTTTAAATTCGTTATAACGTGAACAATATTCATTTCATAAACAACCCTGTTAAATAATAAATTTTATTAAATTTATATTAGAAAAACCCAAGGTTTCTATTGTAGTACGCTGCTAGTCGTTGACAGAAATGAAAAATTATTTAAAACTTGAAACAAAGCAAAACATTAATGACAAGAATCTGTATGGAATGAGTGCTATCATTAATTTAATAAGAAATTAGTTAGAATAGAAACAAGGTAATTGATATTTTAAGTCCACTTAGAGACCACAAAATTGCAATTTCAAACCCATTGGGGGCCTAGGTGGCCCCAAACCACCCGGCCTGTTTCAGAGTTTTTTGCAATTTGTGATTCTCACCCCTGAATTAAGGTAAATTGTTTTGTTGGAGACGTTCTCTTTTTTCCGGCAACTGTATGTTCACTTGTTTATAGGTGGACTCATAGAAAACCACGAGTCGATCACGAGATGAACTGGCGAAGAACAAAGATGTTGCGGAAGTATCCACTTCCTACCGGATGGAAGGAGTGCCTGGACAAAGCCACGTAAGTATCCACTTCCTACTGGATAAAAGGAATGCCTGGACAAATCCACGTAAGTATTCACTTCCTAGCAGATGGAAGGAGTGCCTGGACAAATCCACGTAAATATCCACTTCCTATCGGATGGAAGGAGTGCCTGGACAAAGCCACGTAAGTATCCACTTCCTACTGGATGAAGGGAGTGCCTGGACAAATCCACGTAAGTATCCACTTCCTACTGGATGAAGGGAGTGCCTGGACAAAGCCACGTAAGTATCCACTTCCTACCGGATGGAAGGAGTGCCTGGACAAAGCCTTGTAAGTATCCACTTCCTACCGGATGGAAGGAGTGCCTGGACAAATCCACGTAAATATCCACTTCCTATCGGATGGAAGGAGTGCCTGGACAAAGCCACGTAAATATCCACTTCCTACCGGATGAAGGGAGTGCCTGGACAAATCCACGTAAGTATCCACTTCCTACTGGATGAAGGGAGTGCCTGGACAAAGCCACGTAAGTATCCACTTCCTACCGGATGGAAGGAGTGCCTGGACAAAGCCACGTAAGTATCCACTTCCTACCGGATGGAAGGAGTGCCTGGACAAAGCCACGTAAGTATCCACTTCCTACCGGATGGAAGGAGTGCCTGGACAAAGCCACGTAAGTATCCACTTCCTACCGGATGGAAGGAGTGCCTGGACAAAGCCACGTGTGAATGCTACAGTTTCAATAGTTCAAGAATTATCTAGAAGTTTTATTTTCAGTGTCTCTCAGATTGCTATTGTCATGATACCCAGATTTATCTTGGTTTTACCTTTTTTATACAACTCATTCCAAACAAGACTGGTGGCAAGTCTGGATGAAGGTCAAAGGTCAAAATATGAACAAGACTGGTGGCAAGTCTGGATGAAGGTCAAAGGTCAAAATATGAACAAGACTGGTGGCCAGTCAGGATGAAGGTCAAAGGTCAAAATATGAACAAGACTGGTGGCCAGTCAGAATGGAGGTCAAAGATCAAAATATGAACAAGACTGGTGGCCAGTCAGGATGGAGGTCAAAGATCAAAATATGAACAAGACTGGTGGCCAGTCAGGTTGAAGGTCAAAGGTCAAAATATGAATACATATGCATGCAGAAAAACAGAATTTACTAATTAACTAAGGATAGGAAGCAGCATTTGATGTTCCTTCTGGATTGGGTAAGGCTTTAGATACCCGGGGAAAAGCTTTCTCAAATAATTCCACAGGTAAGCAGCCCGAAGGAACTATTCTATTTGCATGAAGATGACAGTTGTTGAAGTAGGTTGTTACACTGCATCGTGTGAATGTTACGTATTAATTGCGAACTTAAAAATAAAGTAACAGATTGTTTTATAAAAAAAAATGTCTACAATTTTGTTTCGAATGTGACGTTTGCTATACAACAAAATCGTAATGATATGACATCACACGTTACTTGTTTACAACAAAATTGTTGTCATTTTCATAGGGGTAGATATTACTATTGGAAGTTAGCTACCGACGAGGTGTCATGGCTGCCACCTTCACACCCACGGGCAGTTGTCACGGTAACGGCCGATAGAGTCCGAGGTGAGGAAAAGCTTCTTGCGGGTGTCAGTGATAACTCAATTTGAATGATTCAATGGTTAAGAGTGCATTATTAAGACAAGAATTACTATTGTGCGCATACGGTCAAGTCAGTAAACGAATTGTGGCAGGCTCTAGAGATTGCTTATTTGCAGAGTGAGAGAGAGAGAGGACAAGAAGAGAGGGAGAGAAGAGACTGGACAAGGAGAGGAAGAGAGAGAGAGAGAGGGAGCAAAAGAACGAGAAAGAGAGAGAGGGGGAGGGAGGGAGAGAGAGGGGGGGATGAGGGAGAGGGAGGGAGAGAGCACAAGAAGAGAGAGAAAGGGGAGAAAGAGAGAGGGGGAAGGGAGAGAGAGAAAGGGGAGAGAGAGAGAGAGAGAGAGAGAGAAGAAGAGAGGTTTGAGGGAGAGGGAGGGAGAGAGAGAGAGAAGAAGAGAGGTTTGAGGGAGAGGGAGGGAGAGAGAGAGAGAAGAGAGGTTTGAGGGAGAGGAAGGGAGAGAGAGAGAAAGAAGAGAGGTTTGAGGGAGAGGAGGGAGAGAGAAGAAGAGAGGTTTGAGGGAGAGGAAGGGAGAGAGAGCCAGTGTTCATGTTTTTATTCTCCTTATAGAACTTGTACAGAACGGCACGGCCGAATTTGATCAGGAGTCATTTGTCATGAAGAGGCAGACAGATGAAAAAGATGAGGATGAAGAAATTGAAGAGGATGAAGAAGAAGACATGAGAAGCGAGTCAGAAGAGGTAAAATGCACTTGTCTCTCGGTGCTCTTTCAGAAATGATGCACTGTTGTTTTGCACGTGTTTAGTTTGTGCTGCCATCTTGTGAATATAAAATGAATTTTCTTTTGTTTGTGTGACTGCGCAAGGTGCAATTACAAATTTTATTGCTTCATCTAATTAACTTACAGACCGTAAAAAAATCCAATTTTTACAGTATCCTTGTTAATTTCATTACATCGAGTGTTTACAGGTAAAAACAGCCTTCAGATCTTTTTTCAGATGGGTCTTTAACCTTTGTAATGGTCACATTTTAGGCTCTGTGCATTTTGAATCAATTTATCAAGCATTTTTGCTTTTTCTTCTACCGTAAATGAAGAGTTTTCGTGAGGTACTGTCATCAGATTTTTCTCAAATAATTGTATTACCTCGAAATTTGAACAAAGACTGCATATGTACTACATTTAAACTTCAGAACACTTGTACTGGAAATCTTGCATTGGCGTACTTACAAGCCTTCGCTTGTTGTTGGCTTTGGCCACCTTGTGGTGATTTTTGGCCTAATCACGTGATCAGTTTGATCTGGGTCAGAGGCCTACTGTGAAGTGAGGACGTGTCATGGTGGGTTGATTAAATGTTGTCGTTATCTGTTTACAATTGCTCATGATTTGGGGCTAATAACGTATGTATATCCTCTAATTACTTTAAAAAACTTAAATTTAGTTTAAAATAACAGCTATGTATTAATTAGTACGACAGTGCAGTGTAGAACTCTTAATTATGTAAAATAGACTTTTGGCTAGTGTTATTTTTTGTTATTTTTTGGCACTAATTTCTTATGTTTACATGGAATGACATGTTTTGGCAAATAAAAAACAAAGAAAGAGCAAAATTTAATCCAGCTTCGAATTTGGTTTTGAAGGCCCAAACATATGAATTGTAAAAAAAATTAACACAGCAGCAGCTACAGCTTTCCAAAATGTTGCCATAGTGATCGTAACACTGTGTGCATTGTCTACAGCTTGTAAAAACACAGTGCAGACTGGGTATTGGTAAAGTTGGTGTTGCTATGGTAACCGAGCAGTTTTTTGTCCGCCATCTATGGGCAAGTTGAAAAAGCGTTGCAAATGTAAAATTGCATTATTATGTTATTATAATGAAACTTTGGAGACAACTGGTTCAATAAGCGTGCTAGACTTACTGATGATGAATTAGTAAAACTAAATAGTAAATTTACTTAATTCCTTCAAGACCATAACAGCTTTTGCTGCATTTTGCATTTTTGAGGAAAAAGTTGAAAAAGCTTTCAATAACTGCAGTGTTTGCACTGTAACAATGTACAGAATCACTTGTGTGAAATCAACTGATTCAGAAAATTCAACTATCCAGACACAACACTCTGACACACTTTCACCTCAAGTCTACTCTATTTTCAAGGAAAAATTCCTGTTAAAAGATGAAGGAACCTTAATTTGTCCTTGGCTGATCGGTGGTTTTTTTCTGGAACTCTGAACAGTAAGCAGTTCTGTTCGACTACAGCAAGCAGGCAATCAATAGAATGATGTGTACTTTCACGCAAGTGTACACCAGACTCAGCCACTCGATAGATCAAATCACTTTATCCAATTAAATCACTTAATAATGTTTGAACAAATAGCATGATTGGATAGCCGCGATTCTCCTGAATAGAACAGAATGTAATTTGTAATCATTTAGTTATGTCTGTGCTCATAGGTCTTATAAAACTTATATTGGTGAACACTTATATATACCCAGTCCTGAAGGTGTTAATAATTTGTCAATAATTTGTCAGTTAATTAATGATGTTTGTTCTAGGAAGAATCAGAGGAAGAGAGTGATTCGGAGCCTGCTCCGGGCACTCGAGAACAACGAGCGACATTTGAACCGGACGAATTTGAGCCATTCAGTAACGATTTAAAACAAGCGACACGGGAACAGCAAAAAGACGAGAGGAGAGGTAAATGTGGCAATAACAGAACTCTTTTACTTGACATTATGTACCGTGATCAGTATGAAATGCAGGGGTGTGTCTGAGGATTGTCAGCAGCTGATGTGGCTGCATTGTAAAATAACATGGTAAAGTTTGTTCAAAAACTTACATACGAGTAAGCGAAATGGTTTCCCATGTTGCCAAGAATGAATAGCATTGTGTAATTGTCTTGCGTTATGCCCAAGAGAAAGTGTTTCTCGTCGGCTGAGATGCGGTTTCATTTGAAACAGTTTCCTCGTTGAAAGACATTTACAGCTTAAAGCTTTTCTTCTTTCAGAGAAATTTGTTGAAACTTTAATATTAGCAGGGATGAGAATTTTCCGTGGATACGGGGAATTCCGAGTTTTTGGAAGGCCAGTAGTGCCATTTTTGTAAATCTCGTAAATTCGTTGAGAAAGTTTTTACGGACCCAGTACATTATTTCACAAGCTGACCGCTAGTTGGCAGGCCGTCACTTTGTTTACATCACGTACATCAGTGTAACCACGTGTATGTCTCTATGTATAAAAATATAGAATCAATTGTGCGGAGTTATTTGAGTCAATTGCAGACAGTTTTTATATACTTTTGTATAGGAGCGGCCAGTACTTAGGCGTTTTTGAGACAATTAGGCATCATGTATCCTTGATAGTTGGGTATTTTAAATTATGCATGAAACAAGGTAATTGATATTTTAAGTCCACTTAGAGGCTTTCTACGATCACAAAATTGCAATTTGTTGCTGCCCGCGGCCTGTTCCCGAGCTTTTTACAATTTGTTGCTGGCTCCAAGGGGGCCCCCCAAACCCCCAGCTTGTTTCAAAGTTTTTTGCAAGTTGTCATTTTCATCCCTGCATTAGACACTTTGAAGCTTGTTGAAATATGGATCAGTTTTTGCTATTTTGATTTTTTATTTGTGATTTAAAATACTGTACATAAGCAAAACTTTAGTGACATATGTAGGTACAGAAGTCATTAAGCTTATGATCAGCACATTTCAAGCAAATAATGCACATATCTAAAAACTGACATTTTGTGTAGCTTCTTATTTACATTAACGAGTCCAGCCAGTACAAAAGTTCTACTAGCGAGGCTTTTAATGTTCAGGTTTTCTGTTATTTTGCTAAAACAACTTCCAACAAGCGATTTTGTCAGGAGTATTCCTGATAATTATTGTGTATCTTTTCTCAGGGCGCAAACGACCTCGAGATGACCTTGACCCCATGGACCCAGCAAGTTATTCTGATGTACCACGGTAAGGAGAAGAATTAGCGAGTTTTAACCATAAACTAGGGAGAGTTTCATCACTAAATACATTTAGTCCCAGAGTTTGAAACAAAACGTTTTCCTGTTGTGGAAATCCCTGGCATCTATTAGAATTAAATAGAACATTGTAGAATGTTCCATTGGAATAATCGTCTTACCTTGTAGAATGTTCTAGAAAGAAACGTCTAGAATGTTCCCTGGCACCCTCTATAAGGCGAAGCAGGCCGCTGAGACACACACACACGCAGATTCACACGGACGCCACTTACACGTTCTCTTGTATATTTGTATTTTCAGATACACTTAAACGTTTTCCAGATTTTCACGTTTACTGTAAACATTTCGCGTTCCTTCATACCTTTGTGTTGTAGAATTCTCGCATAATAAACTAGTTTAATTTGACGAAGTGTTTTCTGGATTTCTCTACGAGCCTTCCGAGAGAAACAAAACACAACAATTCCGCCATTGTCAAGTGAATATAATTTAAAAAGATTATTAACAAGATTATGCTAAATTATTGATGTATGTCATATTTTAAATTACTAGTTTGTTCAATGCTATATGAGACATTTGACCATTTAAACCTGATTGAATTTAACAATTTCCATGAATTAAAGGAAAGAGCAACTCACTCAGTACGCTGCCTTTATTTTACTCTTGTCTTGTAAACTTAGAAAAATAAAACAAAGAAATTCTCAGGTGTGGTATTTGCCGCCATTCACTTGAAAATAGGGGGAGACTTTGTAACTTTTCTTAAGCCAATGGTGGCTTTCCATGACAGCACGCTGCTCAAACTAATTCAAACTTCTGCAGCTTACCTAATGTACATGCAAAATTATCTATGTAAGTTTTTTATAAAAACTTATACTTTTGACGAAGATATCGCGGCTTTCAAGTGCCTTTACTAGTTACACGAGGCACTTATTGAAGTTTTGTTATTAAATGCTTCTAACATTTTTCGCGAACATAGAAGTAACACTTCCCAGAAATGCTTCTAACATTTTTCGCGAACACAGTAGTAAGATGTCCCAGAAATGCTTCTAACATTTTTCGCTAACATAGTAGTAAGACGTCCCAGATGGCTTGACTTTTCCTTTAACTGAAACGTTCTCGCACTTGCGTTATTTTCGTATCAAGAAAAACCCGTAAGAGTCGAAGTCTTCAGTACTGTAATCTGGGAAACTAAAGATAAAAAGGCAAAAGATAAATATACAAAACTTCAATTACGTGGTGGAGTGCGTCATCGTTCATGGGAACCATGGGGAAGAAGTTGATCATTGGGGGGGGGGGGGGCTAAAACAATTTTTGCCTCAAGGTGTCGGAAACATCTTTCTGATTGGACAGTTATTTCATATTATTCTACTTAGTTTTCGTTAACAAGTATTCCGTGTACAGTAGAAACACAAACTTCGTAATGAATAGCTTCAAAGCCAAGTGAATCACTACTGTCATCACCTAATTAACTGCGTAATTATCTTAAATGCTTATTGTAGTCAGGAAGTGCGTACACAGGAAGTAGATCCTTGGGGAAATGGGTAGACAGGAAGAAGATCTTTGGGGAAAACCTGTCTGGCATGTGAAATGATTGGAGCAGGTTTTTCTCCATGTTACAATAATTTCTAGCATTTTTATAACTATTTTGTAGCCAATGTATAGTGATCTAGAGAGTGCTTATATAGTACAAAACTGTGTACAGATAAATAGAGAAATTAGTACTAACATTAGTACTCATGACTGTTTACTAATAATATGATTTTCCTGAACTTTATTAAGATGCAAAAAACCTTCAGTTCTAATAGCTTAAAAACTCTTGGGCTTTAAGAGCAAAGAAAAAATATCTAAAACTTTTACAAGTTTGTGACAAGCTGCCGTAAGGCACTATGCCGATTTCAACTACTTACAGGGTTCCCATGGTCAAGGAAATATCCTTGAAAACACGGGCTATCCTGAAAAAATCAGGGAAAACGATAATTTGGTAAAAACGTCAGAGAAAATCATGAAAATGGGGCGAAAAGTCGGGAAAATTGGAAAAGGTTGTAAAAATAATCACCATGAACCGATATTTTTCCGAACATATTTTTCAGCGATTCGTGTTCAAATAAAATTTTGCTATGACAAGCTCCTAGTTTTGATTTCTGTTCCAAAATTGATGATTGGCCGACGCATTATATATAAGTATATGTATGAATGTCCATACACAAAAATGTTTGAACATGTTTACTGGTATTGCAATTTCTGCTTATCTTGGTCATGGAAAATCAATATTTGGTCAGGGAAAAGTCTTGGAAAATTATTTTAAAATTCTGTGGGGACCCTGAACTTAGAACTGTCCCTGGTGATGAAGCTTTACGTCACTTGCTTGACTTTGTTTATTCAGAGAGTTAAATATCCTTATTATTGAGCATAAATGCAGGTTTGGTGTCGAGTTGTTTAGTTATGAAAGTATCAGAACATTCTGACTTTGTTAATTCATTCCAACACTTCTGTGAAGTCATTGCTCACTCTCTCTAATAAATGGATAAGTTCCAATCCTGCCACACCCACCAATACTGTAAATAATGTCTACTGTGTTGAGTGTTCGATCCCATCTGTACAAACTATGTAAGGCAGTGTATTTAAATTAAAGTGTCTGCTTTTATCGTTTAGTGGTGGCTGGTCAGAAGGTTTAGACCAGAAGGGTTCTGCAAAGACGGGAGTGGACACAACGGCCTCGGGTCCGCTGTACCAGATGCGTCCGTATCCCAGTCCGGGAGCCGTCCTGCGAGCCAATCAGGAGGCAAAGAAGAGTTCGTAGTGAAACGCATCAGAATCGAGAAAGAATTAGACTTCGGTCACTGGTCGTCAGACTTTGGTCACTGGTCATTAGACTTAGGTCACTGGTCGTCAGACTTCGGTCACTGGTCATCAGACTTCGGTCACTGGTCATCAGACTTTGGTCATTGGTCTTGTATATATGAACTGTCCTGTAAACTGTTATGTAATTTGCATTGAAAATTGTCACATTTATATGCAGTAAAACGTACATTGATGGTCAAAATCAAAGCAAGAAGAACCACAGTAAATGTTTGTGTAGATAAAATGATCTAGACATACCAACAATAAACTTCACAATGTTAATACCAATTGGCAGTACACTTAGAATAGATTGGAAATATTTGTACAAATAAAAAATAATCTATTGTTGAAATATAGTTGCTCTCATGTGTACTTTTGGAATACATGTGTTGTGCATGTTTACTAAATACAAAAAAATAGCCAAAATTTTCAAAAAGTTCAAAAAGTTGCCATTTTATAACAGGTTGCGCCATCTGTTGAGAGAGAAAAGATTTGGTGTGATAAACATTCTTATCATCCAATTTTCAAAGCTTTGTTTTGCAAGAAAGTTAGCCAAGTTTTAATTAGAATTTCTATTGGTCAGAGTTAATTAGGTGAATAATTAGTCCATCATTACTTCATGAACAGCTGCTGTATCAAAATATTATCTTTTCTCTTCGACAATGGAGACTAAGATTGGACTAAACCCAGAATTACTAATCTTTTAAAACCAAACTTGAGATTGAGAAACAATTTTCTCGGGTAGAGAATTCCATAAATAAGCAACTCAGTGGACAATGCGATTTACAAGCAGCCGTCAATGGTTTCTACTTTGGGTTTATTCCTTTATTAACTAATTGCAGCCTCTATTAGAAATGAGCTTATTAGTACAGTGATGTAAATGACATTTCAATTGACAGGCCTTAGGAAGCTGCAGGTTTAGTGTTTATGATAATTATGGTAATTTAACTCCTTCAGAACCGTAAGTGTTTGCTGCATTTTTCACGGGTTCATGAAAAACTGCTCTTACTAAGCTGTGATTACATTATATTTGATAATTTTTCTAGGTTTCTATGCCTCACACAATGGATTTTCATGCAAAATTATATATTAAATGCATTTGCTTTCCTTATACAAATTAAAAAAATGATTTTTGATAAATAAATTGAAAAAAAAGCTTTCAATAACTGCAGTGTTTGCACTGTAACAATGTACAGTATTACTTATGTGAAATCAGCTAATGCAGAAAATTTCAACGGTCCAGACACACAACACTGATGAACTTTGGCCTCAAGTCTACTCTATTGTTAAGGAGAAATTCCTGTTAAAAGATGAAACAACATTAATTTGTTCTTAGCTGATCGCTTGGTTTTTTTTCTTTAATAGCAGCGGAACACTGCACAGCTTGGGCTGTAGCAAGCAGGCGATCAATAAAATAATGTGTACGATCATGCAAGTGTACACCAGACTAAGCTACTCAATAAGCTAAGTTTGAGTGCCTGAAAAAGGCGTGTTTTCTTAGTTTACAAATGTTTAAACAAATAGTACGATTGCAAATCCAAGATTCTGCTGAGTAAAATAGTACCTAATTTGTAATTATTTAGTTATATCGGTGCTCATACAGAAGCAGGAAAGTTGTAGGACCTATTTTGAATGATGCGGTCCTGATGTAACTAATCACGGATGAGGAATGGCAGCTTCCATCCATAGCAACCATAGCAAAAAAATTTCATGGCAATCAACTTTCAATGTGAAGGATTTTAGGTTATTTTATTACTTCAGTGTTCTCTCATTCTGCAACCCCCCCCCCATCCTTTAACTGCATTCGTATGTATGTCTTGACTTGGCTTCTTTCTGTCATGCTCTACTGACAGAGCTAGTTTACCTGGTGAGTTGGCAGTCTGTTCTTGGCTAAGAGAGTTGTTGTTGTTGTTATTTGTCTCAGTTAAACCATTTATTTGTCAACAGTAGTAGAGTCATGATGTAAGTGTATTCAGTCTCACTTTACTATTAATTTCTTTGTCTCTTTTTTTGGCTCAAATTAGTTTGTTATGATTTTTCTTACAGATAAAACGTAATAAAGCTACTCAAACATGAATTTGTTTGACTTTGGGCATCATGAAGTAGTAGTCTCTCACATTCACTGAACATGTTTGTAGTTTTGATCTTTTAATTACACATGACATCATTCACATTTGCATGAAATATAATTACATAATTCGGGTATGTAAATATATAATTACGTACGTACATGATTTCACGATAATCACAAAATGTTGAAGTACATAGAATGTCTTGAAAATAGTTTTAAGAAAACAATTATTATAATCAAAATATTTTAGAAATAAACAGAATTTACAGATATCAAACTTATGTGATATCTTGTTCCACAATGTATTCGGATGGAAATCCGCTTGTGCAGGAAATATCATATCATGACAAACACAAGCACTTGAAAATTTTGTGCTGCCATCTAGTGGAGAATAAAAACAGTAATTTGCTGCATCTTGAAGCAGTAGGAAACACTTTGTACTGGAACGGTATCTGTGAACCAAGTTTTAGTGATTAATCTTGTGCCAATAGCACTTGTGTGTGCTGCCATCTAGTGGAGAATAAAAACAGTAATTTGCTGCAGCTTGAAGCAGTAGGAACACTGTGTATTGGAACGGTATCCGTGAACCAAGTTTTAGTGATTAATCTTGTGCCAATAGCACTTGTGTGTGCTGCCATCTAGTGGAGAATAACAACAGTAATTTGCTGCAGCGTGAAGCAGTAGGAAACACTTTGTACTGGAACGGTATCTGTGAACCAAGTTTTAGTGATTAATCTTGTGCCAATAGCACTTGTGTGTGCTGCCATCTAGTGGAGAATAAAAACAGTAATTTGCTGCAGCTTGAAGCAGTAAGAAACACTGTGTACTGGAACGGTATCTGTGAACCAAGTTTTAGTGATTAATCTTGTGTGAATAGCACTTGTGTGCACTGCCATCTAGTGCGGAACAAAGCGTTTAGATTTTTGAGATCAAAAACAAGTGTAGTCATAAGCACTATCACAGTATCATTCTTGCCACGTGGGTCAGCGATAATAAATATTACAATACCCTTACAGTCAGCTTATGTTTCATTTGTTTCATAATAGATGTCACCACGTTATGCACAATATATTACCAATAATGCTGTTTACAAAATGGGTGTCGCCATCTGCTAAAATCGACATTAAACTAACATCAGCTAGAGAATGTTTAAGCCTCACTCCAAACTTACAATTTTCAAATTATGTGGCTGAGAAAGTAATTTTTAATATTAACCAAAAGTTATACAGACCAGTCAATAACGCGACAGATAAGAAACCATCTTATAAATCAGTCTTAAATGACATGATTATGTACAACAAGAGTAGAAATAATAAAACTATACAAGAACAATGATCTCACACATGGTACATGTAAAATAATCTATATGCAAAGTGTTGAAGCAAAAAATACAACAGAAATAATAGATTTACCATAATTGGATATTGATTATCTTCTAATGGCAAAATTTGACTGATTTCAACAGCAAAAATATACAAAAGTATTTCCAATAATTTAATCGATCTATCCATATCTAATCTACTAATCTAATCAATGATCTCACACATGGTGCACATAAGATAACCCATATGCAAAGTGTTGAAGCAAAAAATATAATGGAAATAAAAGATTTACCATAATAGGACACTGATTATCTAGAAAATGGCAAAATTTGACTGATTTTAACAGCAAAAATATACAAAAGTATTTCTAATAATTTAATTGATACATCTATTCGACACAAATATGCTAAAACTAAGAAATTTTTTTCTGACAAATCATTAACAAATACTCTATATATATATATATATATACACACATCATGTACAGATAATTTTTAAAGGTAAATGTAAATATAAACACAATGAAATAGTCTACTTTTCCATTTTTTGAGATTGAAACGGTCAAAGATTTTATATTACTGTTAAAAGCTAACTTCCTTCTGATTGGACACTAAATAACTTTCCTCCAAGCTAACTTCCTTTTGATTGGACACTAAATAAATTTCCTCCAAGCTAACTTACTTCTGATTGGACACTAAATAACTTTCCTCCAAGCTAACTTACTTCTGATTGGACACTAAATAACTTTCCTCCAAGCTAACTTACTTCTGATTGGACACTAAATAAATTTCCTGCGCGCTAACTTCCTTCTGATTGGACACTAAATAACTTTCTTCCAAGCTAACTTCCTTCTGATTGGACACTAAATAAATTTCCTCCGAGCTAACTTCCTTTCTAATTGGACACTAAATAATTTTCCTCCAAGCTAACTTCCTTCTGATTGGACACTAAATAACTTTCCTCCGAGCTAACTTCCTTTCTAATTGGACACTAAATAATTTTCCTCCAAGCTAACTTCCTTCTGATTGGACACTAAATAACTTTCCTCCAAGCTAAATTACTTCTGATTGGACACTAAATAACTTTCCTCCGAGCTAACTTCCTTCTGATTGGACACTAAATAAATTTCCTCCGATCTAACTTCCTTCTGATTGGACACTAAATAACTTTCCTCCAATAAAGAATTAACAACTGAAGAAACAAAAGCTATCCTAATATTACCATTTCTGTCGATAGATGGCACCACGAGCCTGCTCCAATACGTCTTTGGAGCGTTTCTACACCTGGCATTTTTAAGGAAAACCGGATAATTGTGTAAACGCGAGTTCAGAATAAAGAATGCTCTAAAATATTGAAAACTACAACAGCTTATTTTAAATCAAAGCTTAGATTAAATAATAATTACCTAGGATGCTCAAATTTCGCTAAACTTTCAGTCACACGTGGCTCAGTGAATCTACTAAGATTGGCAGCAGCGCCTTTTTTTCACGACGAATAGAAGACGGTACAGTGATAAGCATTATCATCAACTGCAGTATTAATTTTTGACCTCATATGATGTAGAGCCCATTTTTCGTGACATCACGCATTTAAGCAGCACTGTAACACTTATGTAAATGTGCTTGACATGCAAGGGAAGATGCCTGCCATTGCACAAACTGTGGTTAGTTTCTGACGTAAGCAATAGCTATGTTCAGCTGCCATTAATTAACTTTCTAATTATTCAAATATAAGAAACAATTGTTAACTTTTATAGACAAGAAAACACATATTTTGGACAGTAAATTAAAATGAGATTGAGTCTAAACAATCGTCCGGTTTTCCTTTAAAGAAGCTGTTTGCGCCGCATGTTTTCTTCAAGACAAGGAAAAAATGTTTTTCAAGAAGGGTGCTGCCATCTAACAACAATTATTGAACTAGACAGAATTAACTGTGGTTGTTTGAAATTGTATCATCTACACATCATGACTGTATCATCTACACATCATGACTATGTATCATCTACACATCATGACTGTATCATCTACACATCATGACTTGTATCATCTACCCATCATGACTATGTATCATCTACACATCATGACTATGTATCATCACATCATGTCTCACTCCCTGAGCAAAGAGTCATGCTTTGCCTTCCTCGGTGTCTTGCGCTGCACCTTTTCTCTCCTCCTCCCTTCTTCTTCTCTCTCCTCCTCCCCCAAGACGTTCGTCTCCTCCTGAAGCTTCTCTAAATGCTCGACTCTCATCTGGGAAATCCTCATGGTCCTCTGCATGTGGAGGACCTCCGCTGCGTCCATTTCTTGCAGACCGTCCGAGGTGAGGATCTTGAAATGTCGAGCTCTCAGGTGGCGCTTGAACGTGTTGCGTGTTTTAAAGTGGAGGGAGCATTCCCGGCATTCGTACGGCGTTTCTCCCGTATGACGTCTCAAGTGTTCCTGTAAATGATTAAGCAGGTTATTAAAGTCACAGTGAATTTTACTCCAATGCTGTTGATTTGAGTTAAAATAACATTCAAGATTGACAGTTTTAGGGACTTTGTGAAGACTTTTCATTAGTTTTATAATGAAATAACAGCATAATTATCATCAAATCAGTTTTTCGCCACTGTAACATGATTAATTTTGAATTTTCAGTTACAAAAACAGTTACAGGTGTGATATTCAGTGTAAATTTTATTAGAAGGCAATTTGAAACCCCTGGGAAACCCTAATATTTACTTACCTCAGTAATTTTCTTAACCGGTAGATATTTTTAATTTTTGTAACACCTTGTAACTTGTATAAAAAAGAAACAGCGTTTAAAAGCTACGAACAAAGTAAAATTACAACTTCTACGTGCATCTACATAACAGTAGAGCAGCCAACACTGTCCGTCTGCTGGATTACGGCTAGCAAAATACGATATGGTGTAAATATTCTGTGATATCCTACCTTAAAATGACTTGGATGCCTGAACTTACGGTTGCAGTCCGGACAAGAGAACCGAGATTCGTTGTTGTGAATCAGCATGTGGTAATTGAGACTGTGTTGTCGAGTGAACGTCGTCTCACAGATTGAACACATGAACGGTTTGATGCCGGCATGTGAACGGTAGTGGTACATTAATGTTGCCAGAGCCGTGAACGTCTTATCCTTACAGATCTTGCACGTGAGCGGATACTGCTCGCCGCGGTTCTTGTACAAACGGATCTTCTTGATGGCTTTCAGGGCGGTGTAACGCTCCCACTCCAGAGAACCGAGCTGGATGCTCTGCTTCCGTTTCTTATTCGACTCCGTCTTCCCGGGTTTCTCTGCTTCCGACTCCGAGTCCGCATCGCTACTCAGGTTGTCAATTGCCTCGTCGAGTATGTGTGTCTGGTTAACTCGCTTAGATGCCAAAAAGTGTCCAGACTTGGACTTGGACATCTTCTGGAGTTTTCCCTTCTGAAACCTAATACCTTGTATTCCGGATGTTTGCGCATCGGGAGGCAGATTTTGATGCTGGTTTTCATCTTCGCAAGTTTCCACGTCGATTTCCGAATCGCTAGAAACAACGTATTTGGGTCCTTCGGTTGAGGTGTACGAATGGTCGTGATCGAAACCGGGCAGGTGACGGGCGGTGTCGTCGTCTTCTCCGATGTCCGAGTCGGGACACAATTCTTGCATCATCTGCGTCCTCCGTTGCTGCTTCTCGGCTTGACGGACTTCGAAACTCTTGAGCGCCTCCTTCATCTCGATCTCTTCCTCGTCGGAGGACACCGGTTCTTCGCAGACGATTATCTCCGGTTCCGGTGATCGGCTGGGGTCAGCTTCTTCCCCGAACGACTCCTCCTTCACCACCTTATTGAGTACGACCTTACACTTCTTAGTCGGGGATTCGCCGGCCGTGCTATTGTCTCTGGCAACAATTTTGGACACGAACTCTCCATTCTCACAGATGGTAGTCATTACATACTTCTCTTCATCATCATCCTCTTCGTTCTCTTGCTCTTCAGCCTTTGCTCTTTTTTGCTCGGCTGCCATCTTTGCTGCGGCCATCTTTCTTTTTCTACGTATCACTTTTCTTCTTTTTGCCGCTCTCAGCGCTTTCTGCGCTTCTCGATAGGAATCGTCCGAATCCCAGTCACTCGCTTCCTCTTTGACATTAACGTCGGAGAGCGTCGCGTCGTCATAGTAACCGTCGTCGACGAAATCTACCGGTTCTTCTTTCACCTTGACTGTTTCCTTGACAACTGCTGGTGACGACTTGCGCGGTTTTCGCTTTGTCGCCGGCAACAACTGTTTCTCTCTCTTCTGCCTTCCCGCTATGGTTTCGGCCGTGAAATTTGACCTATGCACACCACCCGTGGCATTAGCGGTGTTAACCAGCTCTTGCACGTGCATCATCAGATGTGCCTTCACCTCCCTTTTCGCCTTCTCCTCGTTGCGGAAGCTGCTGAATACGGCGTTACATTTACCGGGGAATAAACAGCATCGAAACGAATACTTCTGGGAATACTCGTCAGCGTTGGCGACTGAAAACAGTTCCACCAACTTTTTGTCTTTCAGGCATGTTATCTGTTCCAGAGTGAGAACGTCGTTCTTCCGAAATCTATTTGCTGCTGCCATCTTGTGGACATAAAATAAACTCAAGGAACAATCAGAAATATTTCATAATGTTAGGATAAATGATTTAATAATTTTTAGTAATTTCATCACTGGCTGCATAATTGTGTTGAATGTCATTTAAATAGCCCAACCTAGAAAATAAAAAAAAGACTTAAAAAGTACAGAAAAAATATGATATATCGTATAGAAAAATTTCAAATACTGAGCTAGATATAAATAATTACACAGTGCACATTTCTGAGATGCAGGTGCTGCCATCTATTTAAAAATGCATGACTCATAGCATGCAAATAAACAAACTACATTTTTCATCAATAACAATTCTCTAATGTAAGCCATTTATAAAACAATATGTCCCATTTTAATACATATGTGCTTGTATAGCAAAATCGTTCATAAGTCAGCAATTATCATTTTCTAGTTATTCACATATTCTGAATCTCCATTTCATGAGGATCATTTTGATACCAAGTTCATTGCTCTGTGTTATTTCTAAGCTGAGATAATTCACGTTGAAGTTGAGGCTCAGGCTGCACAGTGGAAAACATAATCTTGAGAAAATGGCTGTCAAAGTCAGCTATTGTTTTTTGTCACATTTCTAGAAAGCACTCAGCAACTGTACAAAAGTTTGGTTGCTATGGTCTTTACAAGAACACATTAAAGTTATCTTTAAATCCAGTAGATGGCTTTTTTGACGAAGATCTGGTCTTGTCAACAAAAACAATCTGAAACAAGATGAGTACTTCCACAAGCTATTATCAAAGTTTGAAAATACAAGTTTTTGCAATTGCAGTACTAGTTTCTAGACAGAGAAATGGGCACGGGGTTATAAAATTAAATTTTTATTATTTTTTGGACATTTTCTTGATAATTTGATGCTAGAATATAAAAGTCCAACATATTTAGCATTTGTTTTCATAAAAAATCGACATTTGACCAAATTTTTGATGTTTTCTACTTTGAAACATCATAATGTAGTTTTAACTATGGATGGCTTTGGTTTACAAGCACACATATAGTAAATACTAGTCGGTACTAGCTTTTAAAATTTGAGGTGTGGTCTAAAATTGAGTACTATTTCCCTTTAAACAGTTCGTACTCCCCATGGCTCCCAGGACAGCAGCAGGATGTAACCGCACACTTCTAAGCCTCTATATCTTCGACTAGCAATTCAGCAGGTCTAAACTTATTTATATTTCTAAAAAATGTATTGATGCATTTATTTATGAAATTTGTTTATTTTTGGAATGCTTTGTTATTTCATAAGTGTAAATAAACAATAGTTGTGCCCTGGCATACTTTATTCACGCTAACGAACCCTGGTAATTAGCGTTACAACCGTCGCATATTAGACAATTACAGAGTTTTATTAATTGTTTTGTAAAAAAGGTAAGATTGCTGTTCTTCTATGGACCATTTTGAAGAACTGAGACATTATCTTCAGTATCACATAAAATTTTGTGTCAATAAAGTAATTTTTTCCTAAACAAGGAGCAGCTAAGTTAGTGACCAGTAGGGGTGAGCATTCTCTAGCAGAAAGCGAATTCGAATCGATCCGAATTTGTGACTTTCGAATTCGAATCGAACGGAACTTCAGTGTTTCGAATTTGAACCGAATTCAAATTGAGATTGAACGATTTTCGAACAAGTTTTCAAACCACCAGTAAAAATTAATCTTACAAAGATCATGCATATCACTAGATTTTGTTCTGCAATAAAACGACTAGTAATTTGTTTAAAATTGTGCACAGAAATCACTGCTAAATTACGCTAATTGCATGATGTTTCAATCATTTTAGTGAAAAGAACATGTGTGACTGAAGTGCTGAATTATTCGAATCTATAGTTTTGGATTCGAATCGAGTTCGAACTAAAAAAACCTCGTTCGAATCGAATTCGAGCTCACCCCTAGTGACCAGTGGGTGTTCTGCTGGTCCTACTCACATATATTATATAATTTGTAATTAACTGTTGTATCAAAAACTAACGTTGAAGAAGTAGAACTGATAGAATTGACTGGAGGAGTTAACAATGCGCAGAACATGACAATACACTTTGAGTCAGGATAATATATTTGTACTATCAAGGCGAAAATGGATAAAAACCATGAATTGCAGTATTTATTATTTAATCAGCGCAGGTTGGACCGGATTACCCAAAATTCCGGATAATCGACGTTTTAGTATACACACATATCTCAGTCTGCCGGACCTCACTTTTACGGACATCGGTAAAATCTTGACCGTTAAAAGCCCAACATACTAGGGACACAGTCCGTTGTTTCGCGAGCTGACAATTAGTTGGTGTGTCGTCACTTTGTTTACCTGATCATGATTAGTGCAACCAAGCAGCGTGTAACGTGGTGTGTAGCTTTTAACGTCAGGTGTTAGCCCGTTGTAGACGTTTTAGAGATAATTACTGAAATTAGGCGATTGATTCTACATAACCTTGAGTCTAATACACAGCGCCTCCTGTTTAGCTCAATATCGGTAAAAACGGACCATCGGCAAATTTGGACCGACGTCTCCCCGCTTTTGACCGGCAAAGCGAGACATGAGTGTACTTAATTAGCTAAATAAAAAACCTATTACTCCGCGCAAGATCACAAGTAACAGCCGAAGTGGCAAATAAAGGAAGCACTCACATGGTCCCGCACAGCTTTATCTTAGTGGATTTGCGAAGCAAATTCAACTAGTTACAAAAAATAACCAATTAAACAAAAGCAAAAATTTAATTAACTAAAAACACGCGAAACAATTCTGCAAGACAGACACAAAGTTGATCGTGATGCGCAACAAGCTTGAAGTTGAAAAAGCAGCTTACGTGTTGCAGATGTAATACGCACTACTAGCGATCCTCTTAGCTGAACCTGTAAGACACAGAAGCGTTGCAGGATGACGGATTTTTGAACAGATAGCATTTACGAGTAAAACCAAAGAAATGTAAAATACATGTAATATGTGCTTATGTGTTAGTGAAAAGTAATGAGTTGGTAATAAAATGAATTAATGTGCTAAAAAACTAATCTTGCATACGGGACCATAAAAACATACAAGATTTTTACTTCAGCGTAGTGAACAATCAATGTACCACGGCATTTGCCTGTAATCACTAAGGAATAAAGATATACTTTTGTAGAGTACGTGACATTTGGGTGTTTGGCTGTTCGGGAACAAGAGATTTGGACATGGTGCAGTTTTGGTACGAGACAAGGCAAAAATAAAATTACTTATTTTTTATTTCAATGTTTTACGGATCACTATAGTTTTTATCTCTCGCAATGTTTTTTAATTAAGAATCACGATTTCACCAAATTAAACATACAAAATAATAATTATAAACATAACAATAAAAACCAGTCAGTTGCCTTAGGGCTTTGTTGATTTCTACTTTTAATGTGTATGTGTAGTTTTTAAAATAAATAAAGCAGAAAAGACGTCGGTAAGTTTACTTTTTTAGTAAAAAATATCAGCATACTTATACAGCCAAGTAAGGCAATGAAGTAATCATCATAGCAATTTATTCTTGTGTGATCGAATCAGCTGCCCAAATATATTACGCTGTCCTGGTGGTTGGCGCCCAAACGGTTTCACTCGTGTTTCACTCCTTCGAGCAGCAATGCCAAATGGTCTGTCTCCACTTTTGCACACACCTTTGTACTATAACATATTCCTCGATCTTGCTGGGACTTCTTTAATTTGAGGAATACTATAAGTGCAACTTGTTTTTTGTATGATCTTGTTTGACGCTACCAATTTAGTGTGAGAAAACCGCAACGATTTTCCTTGCCAGGGCAATTCTCCAGCATGAAAAGCTATAATTATTTTCACATTTTATATAACAACGTGTCAGACATAGTTATCAGCACACTGACTTTCACTTCGAGTGATTTCTAAATTTATTTACCAAATACACTGTTTATAAACTAATCAATCATCCTTTTTAGTACAATCAAATAGCGTTTTTCGCAGTGTACTTTTAGTGGTGCCCTCTTTCCAGGGCACCAATTTTATTATTACTACTACCAATGTTAATTATTATTATTACTAACACTGAAAATCTTGCACAAAGCTTTAATGAATTACATTTATATATATATATGCACTATCTGACATGTATATACTGTATTGTGTTTTGCCAATGTACATTATAATCATGTATTTGAGCAATAAATTGAAATTGAATGGAAAATATGAAAACTAAAAGTAGCCATTATGTTTCTCCGTAGATTATGAATGAATTGCAGGACTCAAGCATGGCCAAAGCATTTTCAAACAAAGATCTATATGAAAAAATAAAAAGATGCCGTTTAAGATGGATTGGACATATGCTTAGACTACCTTATGATAAGCCAGTGAAGATAGCTCTTCAACAAGCCATAGAAACAGCTAAAAAACCTGCAGGAGGACAAATGTTAACATATTTAGCTTTTGCACAGAAAGATTTAAACACTTCAGCATTGATCCTTAGAAATAAATCCACTTAGGGCATTGCGGTGAGCAGGGAGTCCTGGCATAGGGAGGTGAACAGAATCATGTCACTGGACGTGTGATTCATTGGATGATGATGACTTAAGCCTTTTGTTTGCAAATATAATGCAAATCAGCGACGAATTATTTCAGTAATTTTCCCACATCAATACGGATGTCAGTAAGTAATTAAATTACAGATATATCAAATTTATGAATTTGTCAATAGTTAAGTATCATTTCATCTTTATTTTTCGTGTTTTATGTGAAATTGTACACTTAATTTAAGCCTGAATAATCTTATGATGAAAAGTTTCTCAATCTTTGCACAGCATTAAAAGTAACAAGCATTTGCAGCATAAACTAAATTGTAAATGCTGTAGTTTGTTGGCTTCTGTACTAGAAATAACCTTCATCAGTTTACCGAGTTCCTCGTCTCTCAGAAATGAAGCCAGGTTAAACCAACATTTATTGAAAAACATTTCTGACCAGTTTATTAAAGAGCGATGCTAACATTCACTAGCAAAATAATAGTTTTGTTCAAGTTATAATAGACGAAAATGTCCTATAGCTTGTTTAGAGTTACATGAGCATAGGTTTTGTACAACATACACGTATGAAAAGCTAGCCGTGAGTCAAACTCGTTTACATCTAATAAACTATGTAAATATTATTAAGTACAAACAATTACACAGCTGTCAATATTATCAATACAGTAAATCTAAATAAATACTTTTTCTATACTCACATGAACCAAAATAAAAGGCACACTTTCATTTTCCCCTTAATACACTACCATAAATAATATTACTTCCGGCTTATATTAAATAGATTTCTGGTGCGACCAATAGGTGGCAGCGCGATAGTTCAGTCAATTAAGTTACGGGCAACGAATAATTTATCCACGGATAACAACTCTATCGAATATTATAAAATAATTTTACATAAATATTCACATTAGTATAAGTAGCTTTATACAATATAATAGTTGCCTATTCTACATACTGACAGTTTATACATTAGACACCTTTAATGTATCGAAGAAAGTTTTCTCCACGAAACATCACACACTCGGTGATATATTAGAGTCAGCGCTCCATAGAAAAATAACTTAGTTTATTCACAACACTTGATTTTGGTCCTCAACCAGGCTGACCATTGACCAGTAACTGACCGACAAGTATTTTTTTTTATTTTCGACTGACACTGTTAAACAAATCTACCACTAGAAGTCAGCACCGACGCGCTGCTAAGAGAGGTCGACACTGACTACGCGTATCCTTGTAGGCAAATTCGGCCGACTCCAGCAACGACTCGCGTTGTCCCAGTGTATTTTCAAGCCGCCACAAGATGGCGGCACTGTCCAAATATATTGAGAACTACCACAAGGGGTCAGCACTATGACACAATTTACTTTAACACAATTTCGACATGGCATTAAAGTCGCTTTCACTGCCAATTAAGTTAATTAATCTGCCGCTAGATGTCAGCACAGACTAGCATTACGAGGTTCAGCTTAAAGCACCGTTTCACTAGCTATCTCCTCGCGACTACGATTGCGAGCGTACGCTCGATGATCTGACGTGTGATCACTAGAATAAGTCCGATCTGTCTCGTAGTTATTTTCGCTGTCTTTTTCTGGTATAACATGATTTTCGGGCTTTTCGTCGTATTTATCTATTGCATCAGTCTGGAAAATCAATACAAAGATTCGTTAGCTCCAAAATTAGCACTTCCCTAATAGATTTGAATGCAATCGAATATAATGAATTCTTCAGAAAAGGGAATATCCCGCAATTGTCTCAGTTTAATTCAAATTTTTTTTTGTACAGAAATGCCAAGCAGCTATATGTGAGCTGTAGCCCATCTTAACATTGTCTGGTCTAGTCTATAAGTTGTATCCTAACCTTATAGGACCCGGATAAATTTGTTTATTGTATGGGAAATCCTGAAATATGTAAACTGTTCAGATCAACTTTGAAATGTTAGACAAATAGGGAAAATTAATATATAAATAACATGAAGGTAAATCACTTACTATTTCAATAGTTTTAATTTCAGTAATTTCTGTTTTTTTGTTTAATTGAAGTGCAATGTATTTTGCATCTTAGTAAGACACATTTTGGTACTTTTCTTACAGTAATTTAACTATGTGAAAAACTGGTAACACTTGATTCAAAGCTGAGCTTCCACTTGATAAAGACTTTTATTATTTAAATTATGATCTGGGCTTGGCGAAAGAAAAAACGCTAAAATGTCAGCTTCCACAATCTATTACTGGAGTTTAAAAATAGGAGTTTTTTACCATTACAGTACTAGTTTCTAGCCAGCGAAATGGGTATGGTGTTATAAAATTAGATTTTTAGAATTTTTTAGACATTTTCTTGACAATTTGAAGTTAGAATATTAAAGTCAAATGTATTCACGGCTTGTTTTAATATAAAAAATAGAGATTTGAGCAAATTTTTGATGCATTCTATTTGAAGCATCATAAGTAGTTTTAACTATGCCGACTTATGGAAATTTTTTTGGTTTGTTTTTTGGTTTGGTTTTTTGGTTGTGTTTTTTGGTTTGGTTTTTTTGGTTTGTTTTTTGGTTTGGTTTTTTTGGTTTGTTTTTTGGTTTGGTTTTTTTGGTTTGTTTTTTGGTTTGGACAATTATTTTGAGTCATAACTAGTTTACTATGCCGACTTATGGACTTATTTGGTTTGTTTTATGACTTATGGACAATTCTATTTTGAGTTTGTTTTTTGGTTTGGTTTTTTTGGTTAACACTATGTTTACTTTGAAGCATCATAATGTAGTTTTAACTATGCCGACTTATGGATAATCTTTGTATCTAAAATGGAGGCATTATGGCTGCAAGTACACATTTGTGCAATTCTGTATAAAAAATCACAGTAAATCAGAGTTTATCAACAGCCTAATGTAATCTTCCAATGAATTCATGCAGTTTACACGCCTCTCACACATCTCTCTACACAGCTTGCACATCAGTTCTATTTCGGTCACTGAACCTGTACACGTATTAATATTTCAACGCCCACCTTAATGAATTATTAACATAGGTATGCGTATAAACAGGTAAGTAACAATACCTGTAATCAATATACAGGTATGTTTGTATAAATGACAACATAGCTGGGTCGTTTAAACAATCCTGTTCATTTGATCATTTAGTTGCTATAGTAATGCTACCTGTAACAGCATCCCGCTTAAAGCACAGGAAAATCCTTCATAAACATAAAGCTTGAAAAATTCGTTTTGAAATTTTATATCACTTACATACTGCCTTTTTACGTGCAGGACTTCAGTCGGCAGTCACGCTGTATAAAACATCTAAATTTAAACTCCCGCGATGACCGTTAGACGCAGCCATTTTCACGACAGGTCATTTGAAGCAAGTTTAGATAACATTTGTAAAGTTTGAAATAATAATCAGAGCATTCGTAGCGCGCAAGTCACTAACTAAATATAATTTAAAATTACTGCATCTTGTCAATAAGATTAAAAATACGTTTTTGGTTAGTGAGTGGTGCACCCTGGAGGGTGAGTCAGGGATATTTTACCAATTGGTGAAAATATTTTAAATAATTAATAATTTTCTTTTCTAGTTACATAAGTCTTTCTAGCAGGTAAGTAAAAATCTAAGTAACACAGATTTGCACGGAAAGTCTTTTCAGAGATAATTCAACATTGCCTTTTCTTCCCTTGATTTACGTTTGGTACATGACGTCATGTAATGGAGTCATCGGAACAATATTGCGGGAGATTTAAAATGAAAACAAACTAAAATTCCTTTCAGTGTGAATACGATATGTGCATAAAATTGCTATAAAGTAACATAATTTTTTGAGGCGATTTTTCTGAAGCCTACTTCGGGTACCCCTTTTCTTGTCCTTTAACGCAATCACTAAATTGTCTCGTGGTGCCGTCATCCGGGTACTCTAAGCAGACTGGTTGTAATTGGTTTGGTTGTGGAGGGACCAAAACGTACCTCTTTATAAAGGCTAATCCACAAAAATTAAAAATAGGTTGTTTTCCAGGTGTCAATGTCACAAAATATGTTACTTCAAAATTTAATGAGAGAAAAAAAGCAAAAGAGATCCAACTGCCTCGTGAAGAGACACGTTAATCGTACGTCAACGGATACAACACATGGTCAAACCTCATTATAACGTCCCCTCTTTATAATGTCAACCTCACGTAACACCCAATATTTGCCAAGATAAAATATCCGCAGTGCATAGACAGTAAATGTATCTCATTATAATGAAAACTTTTTACACTCTGAAAGCAGGCGATTAAAATTAGTCAGTTATTTGAAAATGTGGTTAAATTTTAATTAAGCCTCACTTACATATTAAAATTATGCAATGGCGGCTCATGTCTAGGTACTGTGGAACTGCAGTGCCCCCTATTTTCACACAATATTATCGATAATATTCTTTTTTCTTTAATTCTTTCTTTATACTTGTACGGACCTAAAGCACGCGATGGTAGCACTGTTTGCTTCACAGCCCAGCACAGTGCGCTCCACCAATGCGGTGTTTGGCTGTTATTCGCATGCGGCCATGCGCACATGTCAGAGCCCAGATAGAGAAAGTACTGTCGCTCACACAGTTTGTTGTCAGTTGTCATGTGCTTACCGTGAATGGATCAAGTATAAACTGAGACAATTTAGACGTACTAGAAACCAGAAAATATTTTTTTGTTCAGGATTTTATCAAGTTAATGTATAAATTTGCATATATTTGTTTGTTTGCAATTACAACATTAAAAATGCACGTGTTTGTTTCACACAGTATTAAAAAATGGCTAAAAATTTTCTGAAGCTGCAGCCCCAATGACTTTAACTACAAGTTGCCATAGAAATGATTCATGGACTGTTGTGTTTTGTTTCTCTCGGAAGGCTCGTAGAGAAAACCAGAAAACACTTCGTGAAATTAAACTGGTTTATTAAGCGAGAATTCTACAACACAAGAGTATGAAGGAACGCGAAATGATTACAGTAAACGTGAAAATCTGGAAAACGTTTGAGTGTATCTGAAAATACAGGTATACAAGAGAATGCGTAAGTGGCGTCCGTGTGAATCTGCGTGTGTCTCTCAGCGGCCTGCTTCGCCTTATATGGGGTGCCAGGGAACATTCTAGACGTTTCTTTCTAGAACATTCTACAAGGTAAGACGATTATTCTAATGGAACATTCTACAATGTTCTATTTAATTCTAATAGATGCCAGCGATCCATACATTATAACTTTAAAAATGCTACTTCTTGATTGAAAATCTACAATACAAACTAATTGACATGATTGGGGAAAGCTATCGTTAGAAATACCTCAATATTAACCAATTTTTTGAGTTTAGCGTATATGTAGTGAACAATGACGTACCAAGTCAATTCATTAAACTCCGTAACTGTGTTTTTCTTGAATTGAAATGGCTTAATGATCTCACCTTGTCAATTCGAGACGCTGACATAGAACTGCTCTTAGAGGTGGTGCCACTAAATGGGCGTCGGTCACTCGTCGAGGAACACTCCGACGGATGCATCGTTCGATATTTCAATTTTCGTCGTTGCCTAAAAAGCGAAATTGAAATTTGACGAGTCTCTTAAAGCTCATGGAAACAACAAACCATCTTGTAAATCAGATGATAAGATTAAACTGCATTTCATTAAATATATAAAAGAAATATATGTATGCTTTGCATAGCAAAATCGTCCGTAAGTCGGCTGTTAAGCTTTTCTAGTTATTCACATATCCTGAATCTCCATTTCATGAGGATCATTCTGATACCAAGTTCACCACTCTATGTTAATTCTAGGCTGAGATAATCCATGTTGAAGTTGCGGTGCAGGCTACGTACTGCAGCTCACTGTTTAAGTCAGCCATTGTTTTTTGTCGCATTTCTACAAACGTTAGTTGCTACAGACTTTGCAAGAACACACTGAAGTTATGTTCAAATCCAGTAGATGGCTCTCCCTAATCAGGCCTTGAAAATAGAAAAAAACAGAAGCAAAACGACTCTTTCCATGAGCTATAATTGGGGTTTGAAAATACAAGTTTTTGAAAATGCAAGTTTTTTAAAATTACATTACTAGTTTCTAGCCAGAGAAGGGGAAAGAGTTATAAAATTAAACTCTTAGTATTTTTTGAACATTTTCTTGATAACTTGATGTTCGAATATAAAAGTCCAATATATTTCACGTCTGTTTTAATAAAAAACAAAAAATGACATTTTACCAAATTTCTGGTGCATTCTACTTTGACGTATCATAACGTAGTTTTGACTATGCCGACTTATGAACGATTTTGTTTTGCAATCACACATACATTAATCATAACGTAGTTTTGACTATGCTGACTTACGAACGATTTTGTTTTGCAATCACACATACATTAAGTTTCTTTTAACATACATTAAATATAAAAGAGAAAATATTTTACTTTAAAAGGAGTGCTTTTTTGTACTTTACAGAACACTGTACAAACTAGGAGTTACAATGCAACACTGATATTAATAAACTTTTATACTAAAATATAATATTGGGTTCTTAAGTTCTAGTTAGCAGAATAAATAAATAAAAAACTAAAAAAATCTGTAAAATCAGAAAAGTGGTCTGTATGCTTCAACTACATTTACTGAAAATGGCTCCATTTCTGTCGTGTATGTGTACTTGCAAACCAAAACCGTCCATAAGTTGGCATAGTTAAAACTACATTATGATGCTTCAAAGTAGAAAGCACCAAAAAATTTTTAAATGTCGATTTTTTATTTTTTATGAAAACAAATGTTAAATATATTGCACTTTTATATTCCAACATCAAGTTATCAGGAAAATGTCCAAAAAATGCTAAGAATCTAATTTTATAACTCCTTACCCACTTTTCTAACTAGAAACTAGTACTGCAATTGTTAAAAACTTGAATTTTCTAACTCCACACTTTCGTACAGTTGCTAAGTGTTTTGTAGAAATGCAACAAAAAACAATGCCTAACTTTAACAGCGATTTTCTCAAGATTATGTTTTTCAGTGCGCAGCCTGCACCTCAACTTCAACGTGGATTATCTCTGCTTGGAAATAACATAGAGCGATGAACTTGGTATCAAAATGATCCTCATGAAATGGAGATTCAGGGTACGTGAATAACTAGAAAACTTAAGTGCCGACTAATAGACGACGCAAGCACACATATATCAAGCGGAGAGTGCTTATTTGTTTTATAAAGTTAGCAAACAAGAATAAATTAAACATCTAACTGCTAATTTTGAAAAAGTGATACTACTATATAAAGAAAGACTAGCTATAGCTGTAAATGTTTAATGTCGTATAAAAAGAGAAAGAGCGAGAACGTAGAGATTACAACAAAATCAGTTTAACACACTTACCTGACATATATTACAATTCCTATAGTGACGCTAACAACAATTAAAATAAGGAATGCAATGCCACCAGCAAGACCAGCCGCTTCAACCCGTCTTTGTGCTGATTTTACTGAAAGACAAAAAAAACATGATTGCGATCAACAAGAAAAACATCATAAACTAATGCAAAGCGTAGAAAAGTACGGAGCACTTGCAGTGCCAAAATTGTGAAACTCACAAAATGCTGACAACAGGGGGAGGGGGGGGTCACACTCTTGCGGAATTGTTCTACGACACGGCATAGGATAAAGTAAATTTTTCATTTTCAATATTTTAAAAAAAACTCGACATTTTTCTTTGGTACGGTCACGATGTTTGTGATTTTTACTTAGTATGGTGCAGGTGGTGCAGAGTAAACTCGAAATCTATGGTGCAGGTGGTGCAGAGTAAACTCAAAATCTAAAAATTAAAGCTAAAGAAACGCAAGTTTTATTTAGTTCAGAAAAAAATCACAAACATATTAGTGGAAGCAACAAAGCGTTGAGCCGAAAAGAATTAAAAAAGGAAGGAGTAAAAAACTGGCTTCGCTTATATATAAGTGAATTCCTGAAACAGGGGCGCACCGTGTCAAATTCTTTACGCCAAACGGATTAGCCAAATCATGTTCTAACGAACTTGCGAAAGTCACAGATTGAAACCTGGCTGTCCTCAACATGGGCCTTTTCCTTGATGTTTTATGACAAAAATTGATCGTGTGTCAGAAGACTAGCAGATTGTAAGAGCAACGGTGTGCGCCGTATTCACAGACGAGTTAGCCAAATATTTATTGCAATAACAACATTAGCACAATCCACTTTGTCTACCTAGTACAATGTTAGTGAAGTTAAATGAATTTATTTCAAATAACGTTTTTTTAGCAAAAACAATTATGCATTACGTATGCGACTTTACGTAATTTATGGAATATTACATAATTTTAACAACAAAAAAGACAATTCTATTGACACACGTAGAAAGAGGCATAGTAAAAATAAGCAGAAGAATGAAGACTTTGAGATTGCTCAACTTGCAACAATGGCGCAGTTGTTTCAACATGTTGTAACCACAAACTTATTTCTTTTACAAAACTTATTTACAGAAATCATATAAAGTTCATGTAATAATGTAATAATCTGTAATAATGTAATAATACAGTAATAACACTTACTGTAATAATCATCGGGCAGATCTTTTAGTTCACACCTTCGCCCCGTCCAGCCAGTCGGACATCTAAATTAAACATTTCGTAGATTTTAATTTATTTAATCAACAAAGAATAGTGAAATGCTGTGATAATACTCATTATACTACAGAAAACAAATCATTTTGATTGGTCACATGGCTTGTAAGAATCAATCAATCAGAGTGGTATGACACTAATTAAATATTCACTGGCAGCGGCTATTAAATTCATTTGAAATAAATTATGGAAAATGATTAACAACTCGCATAAAGCACATATTTCCGGGTTTATGTTTATGTGAGCTGATCACGGAAACTTAATTACCCGACGTCATTAATTTTTATGTTAATGAAGCAATAAGCAATGAGCAATTAATAACAGAGCTATTTAATGAAACAATCATCCATCCAAATATCATTAAAATTGTTAATTACAGTGCAAGGCCACTATAATTTATGAATGCCACTGTAAGATTGACAGTATGTAAGGCATTCCACAGGGAAGCAACCGGGGACCATTACTATTCAACATTTTTATAATGGATATAAGACAGCTTTATGTGGTAGTTCCACAAGGAAGCAACCTGGGTCCAGTGCAGTTTAAGCATTTTTATAATGCATGGAACACAGCATTATGTGGCAGTATCATAAGAAAGCAACCTGGGTCCAGTGCAGTTTAAGCATTTTTATAATGCATAGAACACAGCATTATGTGGCAGTATCATAAGAAAGCAACCTGGACCCAGTGCAGTTTAAGCACTTTTATAATGGATGGAAGACAGCTTTACGTTGTTAATTAGCAATGAATGTAGAAAGAAAAACTAGTTACCAGAAACAGATTAGTGAAGATTAAAACACAATAAGTAGTGGTATGTAGTAAACACTAAGCTCACTCTTATGGCTATTACTGATGAAATTAAGCAGGTTATTGCTCTAGGTAAGCCTGGTAGTTGTTTAAATCACGTTTCAACACCACCGTTCAAAAATACAGGCCACTCAGCAGGAATACACGGTAGACACGACAACTCATGGCTGTTTAATTTAATTATCAGAATGTCTCTCTGATGATTCAATGACTGTGCATAAAAACTTATTTTGCTTATGTCTGTTATTAGTAAAGTACCAACAGGGAACTTTCTGTTGAGTGATGGATATAGAACAATGTAAAAGAGAATGTGTACTCTAAACCTCAAACTAATATGGTTTGTGACAATAAGCCTTTTCACAGTTCCAGCGATTGATGATGATCGTGAAAAGGTCAAACGTTAAGTGTACCAGACAACGCATTTGTGTACACTTGACAATGCCTCACAGCCAATGCTATTGTAATAGTAACAGTTTTAACAGGTAGCTAGAGCCTTACCTAGTTCATTTTTTCTTGTTCTCAAGCAAGATCCTGCTAGTAAATCACTCTATGCAGAGACTAATGCATAATTAAGTAAAGTTTATGTAAAACTACTGAACTGATGCTTTGCTTTACCCAAACAAGATCCTGCTAGTAAATCACTCTATGCAGAGACTAATTCATAATTAAGTAAAGTCCATGTAAAACTACTAAAGTTACTACACTGACACATTAGCCGTGGACACAACGAAACTGCGAAAAGGCTTATTCTCTTTAGTCAAAATGCAGATTTACAGAATCACTGTTAAATGGTAAGTACATAAAAAGACACTGTAAATGTATTCCGAAAATTCATGCAAGTTAACTACTCTGACCATTAACGACAGAATCTTTTTCCCTCACAAACATGCAGCTAACAACATGCTGTCTCAGAGCTAAGCAAACTGCTTGAATAACAAGCAAATCTTCTCATAGTAGACCTGAGCTAATTTCATCAACAGAGTTACCATAAGCATGAGCTCTCAAAGACTCTAGTCCCGACAAGAAGAGGAAAAGTTGGAAGAAAGGTGAGAATCGGAAGCATTCATGCAGAGATGCTATATGAAAGTCTACTGCCAATACAAAGCACTAACAGGAGAGAAACTAAAGCTCACTATAGTATTGAAGAAAACTAAAGGTAGATCACTAAAATTGAATGCATGGAATATGTTTTGAGAAACATTTTGTGATACTGCAGGCATCTGAGTAATATATGTATGTGATTTAGCTATGTATCACCCTTCCTAAAAACCACTACTCACTTTTCCTGAGTAATACACCCTCATGCAGCATCTACTCAACATGCTATGCATTTCATAATAACATGCCAAGTAGTTTTGTAATAAATACTGCGACTAGAATTTACGAACATCACAAAACATGTATCTTTGTGTTGTTTTTTGTATTTGAGACAACAAATTTAGCTACAATACTAGTTGGAATAACTGGTAACTGTAAGGTCTTTGAACCACCCCCTCATAATGAGCAAATTTGGTGCGTTTGGAAACTAGCTTGGGCTTCGTCATGGGCCATTCTTGATAAGAGGGGTGAACAATACGGATTTTACGGCGTGTTGAACGTGAAACACAAGAACGGGACAGTCTGTGTAACGATTGCTAACCACGTTTAGTGCTGTTAGGAAGTACACACAATGGTTCACGATGTTGTTAACAAATGCAAGATTGAGTAAGTTATTTGCTGTTGTATCGCTACTAGGTGCCTTAATGTCAGTCGCATTGTTAAATTGCAAAACTTTTGCCGTGTTTATACGGGAACTTAAGGAACTTTCGTCTAAAAATTTCGAAAAGTTGACACCTCCAATTATGCATTGTATAAATTTTTTTGCCTTTACGTGGCATTATCTGTCGAAAACGTTTCTGGTTTCACAACTGCCCAGTGTCCACTAGGGGAACAGCTGACGTAATGCACTTGTTAGTCCCAGAACCAAAGCTTGTACAATGCATGATGGGAAGGCAGCAGCGACACCTATCCACAGTGAAATGAAACGAAACAGCCAGATGAGTGAGCTACATGTTTTTGTGCAGCCTGCACGCTTCTGAACTAAAGGCCATCGGGGTTTTTTTTAACGTTACATTAAATTTTTTGCAAAGTTATCAGTTTCAACGATGGCCGCCAGGTGAAAGCGTGCAGGCATGCATCAACACCAAATTTACCACCACTTACGCGCAGTTGTAGGAGGTAGAGCCCTCTATCGTCACAGAGAAACAAGTGCCACCATTCATACAGTAGTAGAGAGCGTACACTTCCGGACATTCACCCTGACCGTCACACTCTGGTTGTCATGGAAACCACAAAAATCGGAAGAAATTGCGTGCAAAAATAAAGGTAAGAAGAAATTCAATTGCATAAACATCTAAACTAGAACTTGTGCAGCATGCAAAGATAATAATATGGCGGCAGAACCTTGTGGCGAGAATGCTCTTTTGTTTTTAACATTTACGATGCCACCAAACAAAACTACAAAAATTCTCCAAAACTGGAACACGAACTCAACAAGAAATTTGCCGAAAGGTTCTGCCGCCCAACTCGTAACAGGAGTTCTCGAAGACATGCCCATAAACAGATCGTGCAGCTAGAGTGGCATCTATCCCATTTCATTACTTACACACAGTTTATGGAAATTGGACTGTTGCCTATCTGTATGGAAAAACAGCTGCCCCCGTTTAGGCAAAAATTACTATTATACGGTTCTTTGCACGACTGCGTGTGCGCAGTGATGTTTGGTCGGACCGTCGACGTCGGAGGGCGTGGCTTGGGCGTCGACCGCCGTGAACATGATTCTGTATAAACAAAATTTTACGATTAGAGCAACAAATAAACAACCAGTAAACACTATGTGGAAATGCTAGGAAGATATTGCACAGAAGCAGTAACTTACAAGCAATATGGGAAACCATTTTAGTGCGTAAAACTTGTTTAAGAAAGATTTCCACTATGAGGTTTCACTACATGCATTTGGATGGCTTCTAAGAAGCCTGTTCAAGTACCTTAAAGGAAAGGTCAAATCTTCCAGGAGGTTAGACTTATATCAATGTTCGCAAAAAATGTTATAGGAGGATTTAGTAATAAAACTGCAATAAGTGGCTTGGGTAATTAGTAAAATCACTTCAAAGTCACGATCACTTCATGCTTAGATGTTCCCATTTCCGATGCTCGTTCCTCTTCCAATGACGTCATTCTTCTTGAAGCAGTGCACTGCAAATCTTCGTCAAAAGTGCAATAAGTTTATATAAAAAATTAGAAAGCTAATTTTGTAATATTTTTGCATGAACTTTAGGTAAGCTGCAGAAGTTTGAATTAGTTTGAGCAGCTTAGGTTTACGGAGAGCCAAGCTGCACTTACGAAAAGTGAAGAAATCTCCCAGTTACGTCATGATTTTCAAATGAATGGCTGCAACCATCAAGCCTGAAAATTTCTATTCAGAGGTGGTATATTTTAAATTTATGCTTTATAGACAGTTTTTTACAAATTTCTTTGTTATATTCTTCCAAGTTTAAGTGATAACAGTAAAATGAACGCAGTGTACTGAGTAACTTGTTCTTTCATTTAAAATGTTTCGTGCAATAATTACCATTGCCATTACAGTTTTTGTTACACAAGCATTCTCTGCCAGAAAGCAAATTCGAATAAAATTTTTGACTTTCGAACTTCAGTGAAACCAAACTTCAAGATTTCAAATTCCAATACAGTTTTAATGACTTTCAAATCAATTTTAGAACCATAAATAAAAAGCAGTCTGGCAAAAATCATGTATAGTGCATGACTTTATTCAAAAATGACTAATTTGTGTAAATATTATGCATGGAAAAGAGGTAAGTCTATGAGCTACATGAGGTAGTCTATGACTTGGCTGGGGCAAGTCTATGAAGTACCTGACGCAGTCTGAGGTGACGATTATACGTTTAAGGTTATTTTAAAAAACATTTTTTGTTATTTTAAAACATATTGATCATTTTTAGTTAAAAGTGTAAATATTTAAAAGTGTAAATATTCACATAGGTAAACAAGTAAATTGTAAAAGATTATTAAACGTTGATCAGGTTCATGATGATTCCCTGGAAGAGAAAAAGATATACTGATTAAATATGTTAATGAATGCCAAGTCAAATAAGTGGCCAAAGTTGCTAATTAGTAACAAAGTAAATAACTGAATAATATTTTCAAGTTACTGTTAAGACGTTAACAAGTGTTTTCAAATTACCCCCTACCCCCCCCCACCCCTACAATCCTTCCCTAATGGCAAAATTCAACTGTTTTTTTGAAGAAATTTAAGCTTAAAGATGCTGTTTTCCAACGTCAGCCCATCCATTTACTAAACAGGGTAAGTATTGCTTAACTTGTGTAGCCAAGCACGTACCTTGACTACACATAGTCGAGGTTGCTGTTAAGATAAATTACATTCCCAATTAATTGCCTATAAATTGCTTCCGTTTCACCTGTTATAGACGTATGATCGTAATTATGTCTGTACCTTAATGATATTATGTTTCTATTAATTTAATCACTATTACATCATGTCTTTATTCGTAACATGGGAAGATATACGATTCGTTCTTAGTTCTAATCTCAGTTAGTTTAGACATACTTATTTTTGCAACCTTTAGACACTGCAGGCAATAATTGGCAAACAATTGGGAATTTATGAGTTAAATTCCGTTTTGCATTGCTTGTGATAACTTCTTTTTATTCTGAATGGAATTGCATTTTTGCTTCGAGTAGATTTTTGTTGCTTTTGTTTGATGTTATTTTTTTCTCTACATTGAATTTCATTCATTTTTTGGTTGATGTTATTCCTTGTTATGCTTTGAATTGCATTTCTGCTTTGAGTTGATTTTTGTTGCTTTTGCCTTTTATATATATACAAACACCTAAAAAATGTCATGAGCCTGTGAGTTAACTTGTATTTTTAATAAGGGGCAGCTGACCAAGTGACCAATAGGGTCTTTCGCTGCTCCTTCTCAGCTGCAATGAAATGTAAAAATAATTATGACGAATTTTAACTGCTATTGAGAAAATAACATTGAATTGAATGGAATTGCAGTGATCTTAGTTTAATCCGACCCCTTGGAACTACCTTTTTAAACTAAGATTTAAGTGCTTGAGTTCACAACCAGTTAAATTTTTAGTTTTAAAATGACAGCTGTAGAAGTTAGCTTACTGTTCAACTCTCAAAGATGTATTACGTATTGATTAAGGCAGGGTAGTACTACTAGACCCATAAATTAACCGTCCCCGGAGCGACTGTGTCACTTACACACAATCAGCTGCTTCCGGCGAACGGAAATGACATCATACACGTGTTGTGGATCGTTAACAGAGCGTTTGGAAGATAAATGATCAGGCATTCAAGAATTCGAAATGAAACGGTTTTTCTTATTTCCTGTTAAACTGTAAAACTTATATAATGAGAATTAATGTGAAATTTCTTTACTCTAGTGCAGTTATAGATATACATATATTAATTTTATATATAATATACGTTTTAGTAATAGGATATCAACCATAAGTATTTACGTAGTTGAAAAGAAAATGTAGACTTTTCAATGACGTCAAAAACCTGGAATAAAACAATAAAATACAATTAAAACAATGACATTTCGAACAATGAGAATGCGAGTAGTAGCGAATTCATTAAGAACGATTTACCTATTATTAAACTGCAAAAGATTGGAAATAAACTCAATCGAAGCTTCATCTCTGCAGTGACGTCACCAACAACAATGCAACACGGATTCAAAACTCAACGGAAAATCACTGTTCTGAACAATGGAGTCTTACTGAAGCAGATACGTCCTCAACAGCAGGCTGGATTAGTGAATTTTTTTTGTAAAAGCGTATGTAACGCTTTCTCAGAACACTCCGCAAACAATGCACACGTGACTTGCACAAACTGACTAGGAACAACACCAAATTGAAATTGTGACAGCAGTGAACTCACAGCTGAAGAATATGATTCTATGTAGAAGAACAATGCTTTCCAAATACCCTATTCTTAGTGATTCCAATGTTATCAAATGCCAAGCTGTCAAATGCTCAAATGAACACTTGTTCCAAATCAAAATCTAAGGTCGTCGATGATGTCATATCACTGGGCAAAATCCCACTTCCGGTGTCTTTACTTCCGCTAGAAAATAGAGGCAATGATATCAATTTCTGTCGAAATGTTGAAGCGAATGAAGTAACGGTTCCCTCTTGTTTTCGGGGAACCACTTCTTTATCTTCAATTGTATACTAACAGTCATCAAACGTTTAGCTTTAAATCTTTTGCTCAATCAGGTCTGATACCAACTCTTTGCCTCTTTTTCCTCAAGTGTAAACGTATGAGCACTTCCAGTCAGCAGCATCACCGTTTTGACGTCTGTGAGAGTAGTCCAGACGATGTAAAAACCACATCCTGTCTCAGACGGGAAATTAAAGCGGACATTGGTCGCGCACTGGCGCTACAATCGCAGCGCCAGACAGAGCATAAGACCTCTCTCAGGTGGACATAAAGCTGTCTTTCTCTAATAAACAGCAACTTTGAATTTCTCGGATAAGTTTTCTATGCTGTGTGTACGTGGAAATGGCCAGATCAGAGTGAACAAAGTAAATTGAAATGATTACATTCATTTTGTATTTGAATTTCCTTGTTTGTGTAAGTACCAGTAAAATAATCGTAAAACTAGAACAGGACGTGTTTCATACAGAATGAAAAAATACGTGAAATGTTTTTGCGCATGCGCACAAATGAGAAGGAACATGCGCACTAGCAGGCTACTCCTCGTGTTTGCAACGGTCGCTCATATATTTGTACATAATTGTCGTTTACCTATTAAGGAATTTCCAAACTTTTGTCATTTATTAGCAAAATTTCCGAAAAGATTTCATTCACCGGCGGCGCGTGTGGTGTAGTGCAAGAGATAACCTGCACTAGGGACTGCTCAAAAACATAAAGCTAGTTTGACCGATCTTACTAAATTGCGGAGCACTGCAATCCTGGAATGCAATATAGGAACTAATACTGCAAGTTTAAGTAGTAATATTATGTGAAATGCAGGTGTAACACGGTACGGCTGACTTTGAACAAGAAACAAAGAACATGAATTCGTTTTTTTCTAATTAAACCATTCCGTATCCTCACAAATATGAAGTTAGAATAAGTATGAATCATTTTCATGAAAACGCTGCCAGGTTGTTACACGATGAAACACACGATGTCTGTCTCGAGTAACGTGCGTTCAAAGCCACACTTTCATCATGTTAAGAACTTTAGTTAAAATAAGAAAAATTCTTAAGACAATTCTCTTTTAAATCTGTGCTAAGTTCAGGGAAATTCGTCTGTCTGTCTGTCTGTTTTTCCATCTACCTGCCTATCTGGTTATCACACTGTGTGCCGTATACATAATTAACAGCACTTTCACCACCATTACAAGATCTCTTCAGGTGAATGTAGCATCTCACCTTCCTCGATCACAAGCAAACCCTTTTCTGTAGCATCTCACCTTCCTCGATCACAAGCAAACCCTTTTCTGTAGCATCCCACCTTCCTCCATCCCAAGCAAACCCTTTTCTGTAGCATCTCACCTTCCTCGATCACAAGCAAACCCTTTTCTGTAGCATCTCACCTTCCTCGATCACAAGCAAACCCTTTTCTGTAGCATCTCACCTTCCTCGATCACAAGCAAACCGTATTTGAAGATATAACCTATGATATAATGAAAGTTTCTGCGGGGTTGGCTTTTAAACCAGATCGTACTAAATTGGAATTACTTTGTGGTCTTCCACCGTTAGACATCGAACTAAATGTAATTGTGGTTAAATCATGTCTTAAGACATTATGTCAGAGCGCTGACGATTTAGTAAAACAACAGATTCTGCGGTATGGTAGTGCACGTCTGACAGGAAGACATATGTATAAAAATATTATGTACACAAATGTGCAGACTGTGAGAAACTTTTTAAAATTTGTCTGGAATGAAAACTTTCGTAATACAGATCTTGAACAAATTCCTGAAAATATGTTAATTTATACCAAACGTCAAATTACAGATTATGTTTCTTATACCTGGGCAACTAAATATAGGCATGTTATGCAATTTCGAGGAGATAATGTTGAAATACAGAATAAAAAATGTACACCCTTAAATTTGCCGCTTGGAAATAATGAAAGGAAAATAGAATCCATTGCCATGTCCTTTTTAACTGGTCAGGGGAATTTTAACAGCTTTTTGTATAGACTTAATATGTGTGATACTAGTTTATGTCCACGTGGAGAAGAAGAGCAAACTCCTCAGCACATTTTATTCAGATGTAATAAAATAGATAATGCAAAAAGAATGCTGTTCATGGAAATAGCTGATGCCAATTATACACGCAATATTATGCTTCAATCTGATAAAAATTTAATAATGGCTTTCACTAACCTGATCAGGGACAATTTTATACTAAGTAACTGTTAATTTAGGCCCGCTCCAGTACAAAAAAATAAATTATGTAGTTGTGTAAAGTTAATTTGTTTGTATAATACTTGTGATTCGTTTGAAATTATATCTAATTTAAGTATAAAATGTTATTCGTTGTACATAGTGTGAAACTGGATTTAAAAGATTTGTTATATGAAAATGTAATTTGTTGATTTGAGCCTGCAAAAAGAGGCACCTTTGTGTATATATATTCACTTCTTTAATAAAGATTTATTATTATTATTTATCACAAGCAAATCCTTTCCAGCAGCATCCCACCTTCTAACATCTTCCTCCCCCACAAGCAAACCTTTTTTCCTGCATCCAACCTTCTGACAACTTACTCTATCACACGCAAACCCTCTTTCCGGTATCCCGTCTGACAGACATTACCACCATTGAAATTTTCCTATAAAGACAAAAAATCCCGTGAACTTGACAGATGATTGAGACATTTATATGAATCACCTAGCTAGTTACACATTAGGTCCGGCTTTGCTCAACTTTTACAGCATTTCTATTTTTTGGCACACTTTCAACCTATTCCTAAACACGTGCAGGTGTTAAGCTAACCTGTTTAATGCCCTCTGCACGTTCAAAAAATCAATGAAATTCAATATCCGTCACCTAGCTAGTTACACATTAAATCTGGCTTTGCTCAACTGTTGACAGCATTTCTATTTTTTTGGCACACTTTCAACCTATTCCTAAACACGTGCAGGTGTTAAGCTAACCTGTTTAATGCCCTTTGCACGTTCAAAAAATCAATGAAATTCAATATCCGTCACCTAGCTAGTTACACATTAAATCTGGCTTTGCTCAACTGTTGACAGCATTTCTAATTTTTGGGCACACTTTCAACCTATTCCTAAACACGTGCAGGTGTTAAGCTAACCTGTTTAATGCCCTCTGCACGTTCAAAAAATCAATGAAATTCAATATCCGCCACCTAGCTAGTTACACATTAAGTCTGGCTTTGCTCAACTGTTGACAGCATTTCTATTTTTTGGCACACTTTCAACCTATTCCTAAACGCGTGCAGGTGTTAAGCTAACCTGTTTAATGCCCTCTGCACGTTCAAAAAATCAATGAAATTCAATATCCGCCACCTAGCTAGTTACACATTAAATCTGGCTTTGCTCAACTGTTGACAGCATTTCTATTTTTTTGGCACACTTTCAACCTATTCCTAAACACGTGCAGGTGTTAAGCTAACCTGTTTAATGCCCTCTGCACGTTCAAAAAATCAATGAAATTCAATATCCGTCACCTAGCTAGTTACACATTAAGTCTGGCTTTGCTCAACTGTTGACAGCATTTCTATTTTTTTGGCACACTTTCAACCTATTCCTAAACACGTGCAGGTGTTAAGCTAACCTGTTTAATGCCCTTTGCACGTTCAAAAAATCAATGAAATTCAATATCCGTCACCTAGCTAGTTACACATTAAATCTGGCTTTGCTCAACTGTTGACAGCATTTCTATTTTTTGGGCACACTTTCAACCTATTCCTAAACACGTGCAGGTGTTAAGCTAACCAGTTTAATGCCCTCTGCACGTTCAAAAAATCAATGAAACTGAATATCCGTCACCTAGCTAGTTACACATTAAGTCCAGCTTTGCTCAACTGTTGACAGCATTTGGGCACACTTTCAACCTATTCCTAAACACGTGCAGGTGTTAAGCTAACCTGTTTAATGCCCTTTGCACGTTCAAAAAATCAATGAAACTCAATATCCGTCACCTAGCTAGTTACACATTAAGTCTGGCTTTGCTCAACTGTTGACAGCATTTCTATTTTTTTGGCACACTTTCAACCTATTCCTAAACGCGTGCAGGTGTTAAGCTAACCTGTTTAATGCCCTCTGCACGTTCAAAAAAATCAATGAAACTCAATATCCGTCACCTAGCTAGTTACACATTAAGTCTGGCTTTGCTCAACTGTTGACAGCATTTCTATTTTTTGGGCAGACTTTCAACCTATTCCTAAACACGTGCAGGTGTTAAGCTAACCTGTTTAATGCCCTCTGCACGTTCAAAAAATCAATGAAACTCAATATCCGTCACCTAGCTAGTTACACATTAAGTCTGGCTTTGCTCAACTGTTGACAGCATTTCTATTTTTTGGGCACACTTTCAACCTATTCCTAAACACGTGCAGGTGTTAAGCTAACCTGTTTAATGCCCTCTGCACGTTCAAAAAATCAATGAAATTCAATATCCGTCACCTAGCTAGTTACACATTAAGTCTGGCTTTGCTCAACTGTTGACAGCATTTCTATTTTTTGGGCACACTTTCAACCTATTCCTAAACACGTGCAGGTGTTAAGCTAACCTGTTTAATGCCCTCTGCACGTTCAAAAAATCAATGAAACTGAATATCCGTCACCTAGCTAGTTACACATTAAATCTGGCTTTGCTCAACTTTTACAGCATTTCTAATTTTCGGCACACTTTCAACCTATTCCTAAACGCGCGCAGGTGTTAAGCTAACCTGTTTAATGCCCTTTGCACGTTCAAAACATCAATGAAACTGAATATCCGTCACCTAGCTAGTTACACATTAGGTCCGGCTTTGCTCAACTGTTGACAGCATTTCTATTGTTGGACACACTTTCAACCTATTCCTAAACACGTGCAGGTGTTAAGCTAACCTGTTTAATGCCCTTTGCACGTTCAAAACATCAATGAAACTCAATATCCGTCACCTAGCTAGTTACACATTAAATCCAGCTTTGCTCAACTGTTGACAACATTTCTAATTTTCGGCACACTTTCAACCTATTCCTAAACGCGTGCAGGTGTTAAGCTAACCTGTTTAATGCTCTCTGCACGTTCAGAAAATCAATGAAACTCAATATCCGTCACCTAGCCTAGGCTAATACGATTAAGTTCAATCATTTCAGCTCTCATCTTGAGTGACTTTTCAGGTGTAATCTTACCTGTAGTCTAATAATCACAGGTATAAATGAACCTGTTTGATAAAAACGAGTAAAAATCTTGGGCGGCTTTAGTTGAAAGGTAAAAGGTATTAAATCCACCCCAGATGTGAAGTAAGCAGGTAATTAAACAGACTTCAATGAACGCCGATTTTTTTCCAGCATTCCGCCAGGTATTCTTAAAGTGGCTGCTTTTGTGATGTTAACCCCAAAGTGACAAAAAATGGGGGCAATTGATCCCCGCTACAATTTAACTCTCAAATTCTCAGCAACTCAAGAAATAAAAACGTAAAAGCGAAATAAGTAAAGACATTCTAAATTTAACTCTGTTAGCAGTTATCAAATCACTTCAATTCAATTTCAATTTATTTATCTCTTTATAGTGTTACAATAAAACATGATTAATAAAAGAATCTCTAATAAGTTTTGAAGAATGGTTAAAATGTATAGATAGATCTAGAACTAGAGAAAGGATAGCGAAAAGACAATAAAGTCACCTAGTCTGCTATCCTTTAACAAATATAGATAAAAAAGATTTTTAGACACTGGTGGGCATTAATGTTATCAGTTTAATTTAGGAAACATTAATAATTTTAAAATTATGACATTTGCTATATAATTAAGTAATCCAGAGTAAAGAAAATACATGTATGCCACCACGTCTTACTAATTCCGCCACTGGACACAATGTCCCGCCCCCCCCCCCGTGCTTTCCTACAAACGTATAAAACTACCCGTATTTCCTTGTATGGAAACCCTGAAGGGTTAAAGCACAAATAACGTCTCGAATGGACGATTGTAGGTGGGTCAAGAGAAGGACGCAGCTAATAGCAATACGAGGTACCTTGCATAAAAACTCGGTTTCAAACAGGAGGCGCTGTAAGCATTAAAGCTCGGTTTCAAACAGGAGGCGCTGTAAGCTTTCTACAATAAACAATTTTGCAATTCGCGCTTGAGGAAAAAACTCGAAGCACGAACACGATTTTGCAACTTGCTGAACTACAAGAGAAAGTGGTTTAAGAAAATTAAATTATCAATCAAATTATCCATTTTTAACAGTAAAAAATGATAAGTTTATTTATTATCATTAGTCTTCAATGACATGGGCTGCGGATAGAAACGGGTAGATGGGCGAGACAGCCAAGGGAAAATAGGTTATGTCCTTGTGGAGGCTGCGGATAGAAACGGGTAGATGGGCGAGACAGCCAAGGGAAAACAGGTTATGTCCTTGTGGGGACATTCAAACTGAGAAACACGTTATACAGACATGCCCCCTAACGTCAAATATTAGAAACCGCTACGACAATGTAAACTTTGCTGATTTAACTCACTTCTTTGAGCACACTAATTGTTACATAATATGTTATGAAATTTTGCAACTTTTATGCTGATGTGCCTTGTATGCATACCACTGTTTTTAATGCTATAACCTTAAGTAGGAAATGTACGTAAAGTGACAATCTGGACTAAAATCACTAATGTATCGATTGTGGCATTTACCTCGTTCCTCGTGTATACACGTAACTTGTTTTAGTCAATAAACTACATACATACATACATTACAACCGAAACGTTGAATTACAGTACATCACTTAAATTACAAAATCTATAATTTTTAAAAGAATAAGGACCAGTGCAGGTCCATAGAGCAACAAACACTATTACAAGATACATGGACGAAATAAATTAAAACGAATCAAAATTTAAGTTTGGAAATTAAAAAAAAAACATATGGGATTAAACTGTTTTTCAATCTCTCTGTTCTGCATCTAGGTAAAGGGGTGTTTCAGATGGGGGCGAGTGCTGTGTCTATGAATATATGAGCCTCTGGTAATACAGTGTGGATTTTATTATTGGGATTTTGAGTGGATAAGAGCAACTTTTTGCAGAATTTCTCAAAGGTTAAACAAAATTTAAAGATTAGCCAGAATTAGAACATTTGCCAAGTTTTCGTTAGGAAAAAATACTTTTAATGATCGTTCTTGAACAGTTTCTAACAAATCAGAGAGGATCCATATTTTCTACATGCAAACACAAGAGTTTGGGACCCTACATGTAAACACAAGAGTTTGGGACCCTACATATAAACACAAGAGTTTGTTAGTTCTAGGGCGTCTAGTTTAGAACGCAGAAACCTAAAAAAATAAACACTCGACTTAGTTAAAAATCTGAAAGAAATAAAAAAGAAGTCATTTAACATTTTCTGGTGCATCAACTGGTCCAGTCACGTCGACAAATTCTAAAGTCTTTCACATACTTGTTAAGATGAAGCTAAGATTTATGAATAGATATTATGATAATGAAAAATTTGCATAATTAACAGCAACACTAATTAGGTTTATAGGAACACCTGTAAATAAATTGAGAATTTCAATTATTATAAAAATATTTGTAAGCATTCAGCAAAATGTAGAAATAATTTTACATCTTTTTACTTTAATAGTTTTAATTAAAAATTAACAGTTATGTGTAAATGGCTTATAATCACTTATATTGTAATACGGTTACCATGGTAACTAGCAGTAGTTACTATGGTGATACTCACCCGCAGTGTGAAACAATGTACCAGCTGATACCAGTAATAAGACGAGCGCACGCAGGTTGGACACCATGATTCCACGGTCTGGCCACATGGCGGCGCTGAGGTAGCACAAATCACAACTCCACAGTAATGGACGGATTGGACGCCACCTGGCGTGAAAACTCACAAACCTGAAACAAAGTGATTCTAAATTGAATAGGTAATCATAACCCGCAGGTGACGATGAACTGACGTACTGGTCAGCAGAGTGCGGGTTCAAGACCACGTGTAGATCGACTTTTACCAAAGTAAATTAATATATAGATATATAAATGTATATATATATATATGTATGTATACATATATATATACCGCCGAAATTAATACATACGATACAGTGTTTATAAAATTCACTCTACCACGCTGAAATTTGACCTGCCAGACGATGGTTTTGATCAAACTGACACCTAGTGAGCAAACTAATCATCATGTTTTTCAACATTACATACCTTTAGCACTTTGTTTTTCAATTGCAAAACTGCGTGTAAAGAAGTAGTTGTGATCATCAAACCAAAAGTTATTTTACCACATCTGTGCTTATAATAAACTCCCCGAAGGACTTTACAATTCCTCACACAATTTAAATTCCTTAACCTTAACCTTAACCCTAACCTTAACCTCGAGTAAACCAAACGCACTCTAAGCCTAACCATAATCCTTAACCTAACCCTAACACTGATCCTAGCTCTAACTCTAACACTAATCCTAAACCTGACCCTAACAATAACCCACTCCTAACCCTAACCCTAACAATAATCCACTCCAAACCTAGTCCTAACCCTAACCCTAGTCCTCACAATAACCCAGTCCTAACAATAACCCACTCCAAACCTAACCCTAGCCCTAATCCTAACAATAATCCATTCCAAACCTAACCCTAATCTGCTCTAACACTAACCCTAATCTTAAACCTAACCCACTCCAAACCTAATAAAAACATTAACCCTAACCCCAATCCAAACCCTAATCTATTCTAAGCCCTAACCCTAATTTCGTGCTTGTTCTAATTTCTTTGCGAAATTGTACTAATTCATTAAATAATTTCGCCCATCCACTTGTTCCTGACCACGGTTTCTGTCTGTCTGTCTGTCTGTCTGCCTGTTCGTCAACCCAACACTGACTCTGTTACTACTGAACACATGCAACAATTAGTCACATGACTTGGTAATTACACACTGATACTACCAGGCTCAGTTCGATATTTTCAGGTGGTTAATATTTTCAGGTGCGTTTGATTTTTGCTTCACGAACATGTATGCCTACAAGCAGGTTCGCTGAACCCTGCAATGCACTAAAAAATCACTAGATGGCATGTACCTGTTGATTGCTTTATCTGTCATCTGTTACCTGCACAGATACCTGACTCACGTGAATAAATTTAACATGAATTTCACATATCAATGTTGGACAGGTAAAAAGATACATAATTAATTTAATTAATAGAGTGAAGGTCATTTAATGTTGTAGTTGCAACATAGCAGACATGATTTATAAAGCAATCGCTATTGAGTCAGGACCTGCGACAAAGATTCATCAAAAACAAAGCAGCTAAACCAACAAGCAGAAACAAAAATTACCTAAAAGATAAATATACGTCAGCAGCAAACTTGTGTACAGAGTGCCGAGCGCAGGAGATATTACAATAAATACTGGGTCAGTGACATGTGCTGCCATCTATGATGAGGTAAGAAAACTACACGTTGGAACCATCGTGACGAGTGAACACAAGATAACATATGATTATCGCGTGTTAATTTCATAATGTAATGAATTAATCATTAATAAAAGAAATTTAGTTAATCACACAGTTCACTGCACCATTACAGGTAAAAACTGATTAATTTTCAACAGCAATTTCGGCAGCAACGATTTCTTATGAAGGGCCTATAGAAGTAAAGAAAAAATGATGCTTTCAGTCTAGGACACGAACTACACAGCCACGTGCACCAATCTTCTGCACTTCGTGGACTTAGAAAAAGTGGAGGTCTAGCAAAAGCTTGAAAAAGAGGGAGAGTGGAGAGTAGAGAGAATGAATGCATGAGTGGGAGAGTGTGAGAAAGAGAGAAAAATAGAGAGTGAGAGAGAGGGGGGAGAAAGAGTGAGAAAGGAAAAGAGAATGAGTGAGAGAAAGAGAGAGAGAGGGAAAGAGGGAGAGGAGGGAGAGAAAGAGAGAGAGAGAGAGAGAGAGAGAGAGAGAGAAAGGAAAAAGAGACCAAGTGAGAAAGAGAGGGAGAGTGAGAAATGAAAAGTGAATGAGTGAGAGAGAGGGGGGAAGAGAGAGGGGAGGGACAGAGAGAAAGAGAGAGAGAAGGGAAAAAGAGAGAAAAAGTGAGAGAAGGGAAAAAGAGACTAAGTAAGTGAGAAAGTGGAAATGGAACAGAGAGAGAGGAGGTAGACAGAAAAGAGAGATGGGGAAGAGTGTGTATGAGTGAGTGAATGAGAGAGAGAAAGAGAGAGAGAGAGAGGAGGGAAGAAAGTAAGTGAGAGAGAGAGAGGGAGAGAGAGAGAGAGAGAGAGAGAGAGAGAGAGAGAGAGAGAGAGAGAGAGACTAATGTTTCTATAAACTGTGTTTTCTTTTACAATAAACCTACCCAACAACTTACAACTTGCGAGACAGTTTTGGTCTAAATTTATCCTGTAACGTACAATGAAACGTAAAGAGATTCAAATGATGAGTCACGTGACAACTCTCTTATTATTAAACGACATTGGACAGTTCCGGCCGACTTATGAAAATATTATCACGGAAAACACACTAGGCACTAAATAAACACAAGCACGTGGCAAATTTCCTGATGGCCCTTTGTGCAACCCATACGCGAATGACGTCACTCACAACCACGTGCGTTTGTAAGATAACTAGACTAATAAATTACTCAAACAAAACAAGTTAAAATAATCGATATATGTCCTATATCACACAAGTATGGAAAGGTGAGGCAATAAAAAAGCGTGAATTGAAAAGTTGTTTGTAAGTAAATTGGAAGGAGAAGCGCAAAAAATGAAAAAAAGTTTGAAACAATTAATGCCTGTAACAGTACTTCTATTTTTAGAACTGAGGTCATAATTATGTACGAATAATTTTGTTAAACTATTTCAAATATTGACAAAATCTGTATTTAACTAGCGTGACTGTCGAACGAGCTCAACTATTATTTATTTATGGTCAATAAAAAACTTTAAATTAAACTACAACATTTCACAAGCAACTAACATTTATTTACAGTCAATAAAAAGCTTTAAATTAAATTACAACATTTGAGAAGCAAATTTCAAAATATAAACCTCTGAACTTTCCAAATAGGAAAAGGTAAAATAGTCAAACAAAAAACTCCTTTAATGGGTCGTAAACAATGACTATTGCTGAGAAATCAACACAGATGGCGCCACAAAAATTTCAACAATTTCGAAAACGAAATTTAACAATTTGTTGTAAACAAATAAATTATACTTACACAAACTACACGGAAAAGAGAGGAGGAAATGAAACTGCATTTTTTTCAGACAAACAAACAAAATGTAATTAGCCAAGACAGTAAAACATTAAAAGAAAAAGGAACAATAAGAAAAAAGAAGTGTTATACATTTGATACATGCTAAAAGTAATTCACGTTCAACATTTATGGTCATGATTTGAGATAATGATGGAATTTCGTATAAAAGTTGCAATAATTCAAAACGTGGCTAAACTTTACAATTTGCCACATACAAGAAATTAGTTAATCAAGCAGATTAGTATTAGGGATAGGACTGGGGTTATGGGTAAAGGTTTAGGTTAGGTTAGGTTAGGTTAGGGTCATTTCCTTTTTTCCTGTGACTTTTTTACCTTGATTAGTCGATTTGCCAAACACCCGGGATGCGTTACGCGTTCTTGCGTACGCAACTGCGCGAAAACTCTCTAATAGGAGTAACTAAAGAAAAAACAGCGCAGGTCTACTAAACCGAAGATCAGTGAAAACAATATAACGTGAACTTTACGCATCAACGCGTGACGCATTCCGGATGTCTGCTAAACGCCGCTTTAGAATGATTCAAAAATCGAATTAACTTGTCTGTCGCTTGCTGTGCGAATGCGGAAAATATTTATAACCGATAGTACGAGGAGCCCTGCCATGTTGTGCCTCTAATGCACGCTTTTCATTGGTGTAACGTTTTGCCTTCTATCAAACAAAGCTACAAAAGAGACGACTCTTGCCTGCTATCAAACAAAGCTACAAAAGAGACGACATTGTTTGGAGGTAAAACATGTACAAACACGAAATCGGTTAAACACGAATTTCAACACGCAACTCCGGAAATTGGGGGCTCTTTGGGGGAGGGCAAACAAGCGAAACAATACACTTGTTGACTAACACGAACAAAGGTAGAAAAATTTAATTTGTATAAAAATAAACGCGCACCAAAACACGTTTAGAAGCCAAAATTCACGCTGACACACAAACTGTTACAGCATCACTATACATAACAACATGGAAATAAAACAGGATACGATACCGTGTTCAAAGATTCGTAAAGATCCAGGAATTTCGTAACTGAAGCCAAAATGTCAACCATCAATTATTAGCCAATGATTCAGTGGCTTCTAAAATAAACTATTGCCACGTGAAGTTTCATTTAGAAACAGTGATATGCGTAGGAGGAGAGAGGAAATGCATTATCACATGCTACAAAGACACGATTACTTGGTAATTCTAATTCATTACTCCTATAACTTGATCATCATCATCACAACCATTCACAATCACAATCGCCATCATCATCATTCATCGTCATCGTCATCATCATCATCACTATCATCATCGTCATCATCATCATTACAATCATCATCGTCACCATCATTCACAATCACCATCGCCATCCACATCATTCATCGTCATCATCCACATCATCATCGTCATCATTCATCATCATCATCATCATCAACAACATCGTCACTATCATTCATCATCATCATCGTCATCGTCATTATTCATCATCATCGTCATTTTTCATCATCATCACCACCATTCACAATCACAATCGCCATCGTCATCATTATCATTATCACCATCATTCACTGTAACCGTCGTTGTCGTTGTCATCATTCATCGTCATTATTCATCATCATCACAATCATCATTATCATCATCATCACCATCATTCACTATTACCGTCGTCGTCGTTGTCATCATTCATCGTCATCATTCATCATCATCATCATCACCATCATCATCACAATCATCATCATCACCACCATTCACAATCGCAATCGTCATCATTCATCATCATCATCATCATTGTTCCTCATCATCATCAACATCGTCATCGTTATCGTCATTAATATTCATCATCATCATCATCACGATCATTCACCATCACTATCGCCATCGTCATCATTCATCATCATCACCATCATCACCGTCACCATCACCATCATCGTATGCCTGTTACCTCAACTGTAGACCTTGGGCAAGCAGAATGCGAAAATAAAAAATCTACCAACAAGACAGGTAAACACACAATAATCCAGGAAGAAAACTAGTCACTGCTATGCTAGTGGCTTGTCAGCACCACTTACGAGCTGCAGGTACATGCATTACTCAATTCATACAAGCTCTCTAGAATATTATAGAAAGAAACTGTTTTCTCATAATTTTAACATATAAATACTAAAAACACGAGAACCATTTCGACTGCAGAGTCTAGCAGACATCTTCAGTGTCATTGAGCTTACAAACAGAAATCAGTTTCATCAGCAAAACCTACAATACATGATTCACCTACACTAATTATGTAGAAACAAAACATGTAGCGAAAAACATACACAGCAAAACTATAGTTAATATTTAACGCGAACTTAATAGAATTGAACTACTTTGACGTTAAGAGACGGTATTCTGGGATATATGGATAAACTAACCGTAGCAATCATGACTTACGCAACAGGAATGACTTCAATAATTTTAGAATTTTGGCCAAAGTTACAAATAACTGGGACTCATTGATAAAAGAAAGTTTATCCATGTAACCTAACATTCATTCGCTTAATGTGCAAAATAGTTCAATTCCATTAACTTTGTTTACTAGCCTATCCGAAATACTTCTAGTCTAAAGTCCAATGAGTCTAAATAACCTATGTGTTCAAATGACCTAGTGCCCAGACGTCCTGTGTGTCCAGATTACCTTGTGTCCAAGTAAAATATGTGTCCAAGCTAATCTAGCGTGTATCCAAATCACCTATGTGAACAAAATCTAGTGTCCAAAACACCTAGTGTCTGAATGACTTATGTGTGTAAAACAATCCATTTGTCCAAAAAGCTGTGTCCAAATTACCCGAGTGTCCAAATTACTTTGTGTCCAAATAACCAGTGTCCTAATTAAATTGTATCCAAAAGACCTACGTGTCGAAATTGTACGGCCAAAATTGTCTATTTCCTGAATAACCAGTGTCCAAAATAAACTGTACCCAAACGACCTACGTGTCGAAATTGCCTGCCCAAAATTGTCTATTTCTTGAATAACCAGTGTCCAAAAATGTTGCATTTGCAAAACTGCGTTGTCTAAAACCCCCTGTAACGTTGAAACTTATTTATCAAAGCGAACTTTATGGAACATTCTGTATGTAGAATCGCCTTTCTTTGAGACTTTTTCTATAAAATCCGCTTGTTATTCACAATCACCAGGGTAAAATCACCACATGAATGGCATCAAGTCGTTCACGGTTTGGCTGCGTTTGAGTTTTATGTATTTTTAATGAAAAGTAGAGCTGTGTGCATTCAGTAGGCTTGGACGTTACATTGTCTGCTCATTTATTTGCTTGGGTGAACAGAAATCGAAGAAGAAGAAGAATTAATTGAGCGAGTAAAGCCTAGTACGAATACGTTTCTACGCCTCAATAACAGTAACAGTAAATGGCAAAACACTTTCACAAAGGAGTAGGGCACTGATGAATTATAAACTATAATGTACAGTCAACCTCGGATATAAGGGACACTCGCTTATAAGGGACTACCAACACCGGTCCCGATTTTTCGTAACGTTTTTCCTTATAAAAATCTTTGTATATAAGATACTCGGATATAAGAGACTTTCGGTTATAAGGGACGATATCTTCAGGTCCCGTGTAATAGAAACCCAGGTAAATTACCTCGTATATAAGAGACCCTATGATCAAAGCCAAATTGATGGATTTTTAACCTCAGTTTTTTTTGCAAACTCGACCTTCAAACAACTCGGTTTTCGTGGCCACATGCATCTCGCATCACTGAAGGACCTTCCTACATACCGTTTGCACTGAATGTGTAGCAATAATCCATAAAAATATGGGTAAAAGTACAGAGAAGTACAGGTCTAGATACACCCTCGGTCTGTCTCAAAGGGACATCGAATATAAAGGAAGATTTTTTCCTGTCGCGAGGTGTCCCTTATATCCGAGGTTGACTATGTATATCCTTATATCCGAGGTTGTACATATGCATCTGTCTGACACTAAGGGAGCAAGAGCATCAATGAAATTGTCACAGATTAAGATCTCATTGCACCTTGATGTAAAGGACAAACTGAAGCTGAAAAGAAAAAAAGGTTTTCATAATAGAAACGGCACCAGCAAGAAAAAGGGAGTAAGAGTGACGAAAGAGTGAGGTACAGTGATAAAAGAGAAAAGTACACTGCACCAAGGAGGTAGAGTGAGCTGCACCAAATAGGCAAAAAAGCACAGTGCACCAAAGATTAGTAATCAGCCTCAAGAAAGCACAGTGAACTGCACCAAATAGGCAAAAGTACAGTGCTCCAAAGATCAGCAACCTGCACCAAGCAAGTAAAGTTAACGGCACCAAAGATTAGCAACCTGCACCAAGGAAGTAAAGTGAACTGCACCAACGAAGCAAGGTGCAGTTTATCTAAAAAGGCCTGGCATACTGCATCAAGGATGTAACCTAGCAGCAAAATAGTGAAGTAAAGTGCACCATAAGTGTAAATCTCAAAGCATAGCCAAAAAGGTGCACCACAGTAAAAGGGTTAAGCCTAATGCACCAAGAGTGTAAACGACTCTATAGCATAAAGGGTGCAAACTGCATTTTAGCAAAACGGTAAAGCCCAGAGTGCATCAGAAATGAAGCCACACTGTTGCAAAAGTGCAAATCTCGGAGCACCAATGCAAAGCACCACTAAAGATGTAAAACACGCCGCATCAAAGCCAATCGATTTCACCAAAAGCACCTTACAAACAAAAACCGTCATTCCGTTTTACAGCCACCATATACGCAGTAATCAAACAGGTTGAACAGGTGAAATCAAGTAAAGGGTTAAATCGGAATGAGTTAAGCTTCTAATGAAAGAAACAAATTCGCCGCTTTGAGACCATATTAGCGTGAGTAAAAGTGTCGTATAAAATCAGGTCATTACTGCAGTTTACAACTAAACAGCATTAATGTTGAGAACTGCACGAATGAATGGACGACGATTTTTAAACCCTTCAAGAGTTTTTTGAACTTTGGGAAACTATACAATTCTGTGAGGTAATTAAGCAGCAACAGCAGCAGCGACAGCAGCAACAGTGCAGGAGCTTCCATATGATTACTAGAAGCAATGAAACACCACCAATAACAAAACAACAACAGCCAGAGAAACAGCAGCAACAACAACGACAACGCTCCTTGCAACCAGTACCACCCATCGCTGCTGCTGCTGCTTGTAGTATTAACAGTGGTACGGGTAGCGTGCCATCGCAGCCGCAGTCATTGACAACAACAACAACAACAACAACAGCATCATCTGTAACAACAATAACATCAACATCAACAGCAACAAAAACAACACATCAACATGTGTGACACAAAACAACAATAACAGCAACAAGAATAACTGCTGCTGCCGCCACCACCGCGACGATGACAGCCACAGCGATGACGACAACAGCAACAACAACGACAACAAGAACAAGAAGAACTACCACTATCACTACCACTACCAATACTACTACCACCACCACTACTACTACTACTACTACTACTGCTACTACTACTACTACTGCTACTACTACTACTACCACTACTACTACTACCACTACTACCACTACTACCACTACTACCACCACTACTACTACTACTACTACCACTACTACTACTACCACTACTACCACTACTACCACTACTACCACCACTACTACTACTACTACTACCACTATCACTACCACTACCAATACTAGTACCACCACCACTACTACTACTACTACTACTACTACTACTGCTACTACTACTACTACTACTACCACTAGCACTACCACTACCACTACCACTACTACCACTACCACTACCACTACCACCACTACCACCACTACTACTACTACTACTACTACTACTACTACTACTACTACTACTACACAACTGCTGCAGCAGCAGCAACAACAGCCGTAGCAACAGCAACAAAAACAACAACAACAGCAACACCTAGAAAACTATTTTTAACCTCACAGGCCAGTCATTGCTGAACTATGTACTACTAGATGCGACGTGCAAGAATGCTGGACTCGAAGTCGATTACACCAGGAAAAAAGGAAGCCTCTGATTCGGCGTCCATGAATCGGAAATGCTTATCTTCACGGCTTACTATTGCAAACAGATGCGATGAATTACCGAGGCAAAAATCTCAAACCACCAAAATAGAACCGACATACTATATCCGTACCAACCTGCTGTGAAGAACCTCAACACGCGTCATAGATAAGAAAATTGACTCGAAACAAGAAATGCTGTGAAGAACCTCAACACGCGTCATAGATACGAAAACTGACTCGAAACAAGAAATGCTGTGAAGAACCCCAACACGCGTCATAGATAAGAAAACAGACTCGAAACAAGAAATGCTGTGAACAACCTCAACAGGCGTCATAGATAAGAAAACTGACGGGAAACAAGAAATGCTGTGAACAACCTCAAAACGCATCATAGATAAGAAAACTGCCTTGTGAAGCAGCAATGAATCACTAGAAGATTTCCCAGCTAATTAATTAAGTAAAATAGTGATTAGGTGAGTGTGAATGAAGTACAAATTATCCATCATTCCAGATATGAAATTCATGTTTTCTGATAAGAACAGAACGGTTCAGCTACACACTATATTTTAAATCATATGTCGTCAGGCAACTACGACCATATCACGTTGAAAACACCGGTTCTCGTCTGATCACCGAAGTTAAGCAACGTAGAGCCTGGTTAGTACTTGGATGGGTAACTGTCTCGGAATACCAGGTGCTGTAGGCTTGAGGGATGCCCACACTATATCTCGACACTAGGCGGAGGAGCTGCACAAGCAGCCAACCGCTAGAGGGCGGAGGAGGTCAAGTGACCCAACGGCCATGTGTAGAGGAGTAAACCTTCCAAATCAGGAGTGGAGCCCCGAAGGTGGACCAGTGCAGCATGCTCACTGACTCCGGCAGCTCCTGCAGCCAACCTGGTGCCAAACGTATCGCTCCGCTTTCCTTTGGACTACACCAGAGAGGAAGAGAGGGGGTTCCTGTTGTCTGGGCAACTCAGGATCTCCATACACCTTGCCCAGGCGTGCGCCCTGGAGACGTTCAAGGATCGGACTGCTCAGCCACAGTCAACAAATCAGACAATCCTTGTCAGCCATGCTGCCCTGCCACCTGCGCCATGCTGCCACAAGCAAATTCCCACTTTAGTTACCCTTTATCATCAGTGTGTTGCTTGTCTGTTGTCAGGTGTTCCGTTCCATCTGTGTGTTGCTTGTCTGTTGTCAGGTGTTCCGTTCCATCTGTGTGTTGCTTGTCTGTTGTCAGGTGTTCCGTTCCAACACTATTTTTACTCAGCACATACGTTTCCATAACGTTATGTTACTGCACACATCCGTTCCAACACTACTTTTCCATACACACATGTTTCCATAACATTACGTTACTACGCACACATAATAAACGTCATCGCAAACTCGACACCTACACATCTAAATTTATAACGGATCTGATACGATTCTAGTCATAAATTTGTGTGCAATTTGAGAATACAACTATAACTGCTTTTTAGCTGACTCATTTAGAGTTTGATCCTAAAAACACACCACCATTTTAGCGTCCGCCTGCGAAATTCACTTACGGAAGTGACGTGGTGCACCGGAAAAGATGCCACAAAAATCGAATTCTTCAACTTAACTGTAAAACTTTCTGCCCCTCGGGCAAGACTGTACAGGAAGAGCCAAGGTCAACTATACTGGGTGATTTTAATGTTACATTTCTTCACAAAATATAATAAAATGAAACAAGTATAGTAGCTATCTCTACATCTGTTTGGACAACAATGAAAAGCGTTCGAAGCGACACCACTGTATTGCGGTCTAGCAATGTAACAATCAGTACAGCACTGCGTTCAATGTAGTAACCTCGTTAACTGCTTACAAAATCAAGTTCGTATTACAAGCCTGACACGCCTTCTTACCTGTGCAGATCCTGTCTAGGTACCTGAGTTATCTACCTGTTCATAAATATCAATTTTTATTGCTCAACATTTAGGTACGGTAAATTCCGAGGTGTTGGTGATATGTAAAACGTCACAAATTGATTTATGGTAAGAACGAATGTAATACGGACAGAGTAATAAACACTTACATAATAACAGCTAAAGGTGCTTTAGCTTAAAGGAAGACAGGATTATTTTTCACATATAACCCCAGTTTCAAGTGTACATTTTAACACGATTAATATTGTAAAGGCGTTTCTGATAATTAAATAATAGATTAAAAATTTAATTAACGGTTGCCGAGCCCAACTATTGATAACATCACAAACTAACATAATTTTTAACAGCAAAAATGTTCCATGAGCGTGTTGCATGTGTTTGCGAAAGCGAAAGTTGAAGTACAGTGCTACTGTTAGAGATTCAATGTGTTGTACTAAAACTAGGTAAGTTTTAAGAAAAAAATTCAAATTTAAAATTTACCGCTGTGCTCGCGCATGAGCTGTCGAACATGTGTAGTTCGTCAGAAACTAACACAGCTGAACTGAGAAGTACAGTATCTATTTTTGTGTAATGTGCTTCTGAAATGCAGGCGCTAGTGCCCGTCTAAATGCGAATGGCGAAATGTATTAACAGCGAAGAACTAGTGGCGCGAACGCGAAATTGTGTTTGTGTGGTGATAATTCCTTTACGTAAGTCATTTTGGAAAAAATAGTGTGTTTCCTTTCAATATTTTAAAAAGTAGATGGCACGGCAATTCATTGCAAATGTTGGTCCAAGGCTTTGGAATGACATAAATGATGAATTAAAAACTGTTCAGCCAATTCAAAAATTTAAAAAGAGATACAGAGCAATGATTCTCAACAAGTACAACACTTCCTAATTTCCCACACCTACTGCAGCAGTCATACCATAATACTGGTACAGATTATGCAAAACAAGGCATCATTGATAAATCTTTAGAGCTGATGTCAACATAGCGCAATCTATTATCTTTCTTCCTACCATTTCCACTAACACATCCTTCTACCCTTCCTGTGTGATCTAACCTTTCTCCCAGTTCTTTTTTTTTGTTCACTCATTTGTTTTTATCGGGTTCACATGACAGTGGGCTTATACAAGCCTTTGCTTCTCTAGCCCACTGCAGTACAATTATTCTTTTATGATAACGATAGTGTATGAAACATAATAATTTAATACAGTATGACGTAATAATTTTGATGTCACTGTGTGCTTAATGTCATTATATTGTACTGAATGTGAAAATAATAATAAATAAAAAAAATTGTTTTGACCTACAGTTTAAGATTGGGTCCGGTTTTGTTTTAAACGATACTCTTAACAAGTACTGTACTCATTTAAAAATTTAATAGATATAATATTCTTAAGGATCACGACAAACAGAACCCAAATTTGCGCAATGTGATTACACAAATGTTCAAAAGCTAAAATAAGAAAACTACTGGTCAACCATGAAGGCCACTAGTATCACCGAGTAGGAAATGAAATGGTAATTTACCCTGGAAACCATGGAAACTAACACCGTAAACAAACAAGTTAATAAGATGCGCGCTATTAACTATCATTATGAGAGATATTGCTAAGAGGTGTGTAAACAAATTTTGTATACAATCAGTTGGAACTTACCGAAAAATCGAAAATTTTCCATGTATACAGAGAGTAAGAAGGCAACTAGAAACGTGACTACTGTCAATGTACAACGCAGAGAGCTCTGTCAAACTTTGCAGTCTTTCAAAACGTGATATTCTTTGTTCTTCCAGAACACAACTGATTTAAGAAAGTGCTAGAAAATACTCACTATATTCTCAACGTGAAAGCAGCGCCACCACAAATGCACGTAGAAAAGTTAAGCACAAAACAAGCGAAAAAAAACCACCTAGTGACAACTAGTAATCTCTCACACCGGCACATTAACCTTCGTGCAGTTCATGAGCGCATCACGAGAGCAGCAAGGAAACTGGCACACCTGTGTGTTTCTACCTGTATGTACCTGAGAAGTGAGAAGTTGACAAACAGAGAACTAAGAATCGATCCCGGGGTGTGGGTATACTGCGAGGCGGATGACCAACTAGCAAACTCGAACTTACTACATAATGAATCGCACAAAAATATCAAAATATACAAAATAGTGACTTCCACGTATCCATAACGAGCTCATTAATCTTTAAAACGTGCACTAGGTGGCGACAGCGCCATTCTCACCCCGCGGCGTAGATTTCTTGCGTTTTCCACGGGGGCAAAGTCGCGCTACTCAGCCGTACACCTACGAGTCCAGCAAAAATGCACCTTGTGTGAAGAAAGGAATGCAAGGAATGCAGAAAATGTAATTCCCGTAGTAGTAACTGTATTTGTACAGCAATTTCACTCCTTTATATGCTAAATTTTAAACTATAAAACCGTGAAAGACTGACGTCACAACAAGTAATAGCCATTTTTTTCAATTATACGTTAAAGTTGTTAATTGAATTCCTCAAATGTTAAACAACTTGTGGGAACCGAACTAGATGGATCGTTGTAAGTAACAGCGCATGCGTTAAGATTATTTCTGTGCTGTATGAACTACTTGCGAAAAGCAAACTGTTGTTGATAGTATGTTTAAAAGACTATTAAAAAAAACTAATTATTAAATAAGCTTGAGATGGATATAACACACTATCCCCTCATTTAGTTCATTTTACCAAAACATTAAGTTGTATTGACTAATGTTGTACGTTATGCTGCTGCTGCTATGACTACTGCTACCACAGTTACTGTGCTACCACTGCTACTACTAAACTTGTACTACTGTAACTACTTCCACTACCACTCTTACCACCACCACCACCACTACCACTACAATTGTACCTGTTCTACCAAATTTGTCATGAAAGTGGAATGGATAATACGGTGCTCCAGCGAAGATTGAAAGCAGGACTAGCAATAAAGCAAGTATGTCGCTATTCATATATCCAAAATATAGCATTGTTCATAACAATCTTCAAAAAGCAATTCCACTACTTACTAGTCTAACCACAAACTTGATACGAATGAAATGCAAAAAGTAACATTACGCGCGTTGACTTTGCATTTGCTTGTTTCACCCCTTAACCGAAGCTAAAATGGAAAACAAACATTAATAGCCTAAAGGCAATGGGATGGAATGCTGGGGTGACGTCACTGACCACATACGACAGCGTCACAGCTTTGCTGTTTCAAAAATGTTTAGCCGAAAACCACCCCGACAAAGATGGCTCCAAATGGTCAAAGAACTAAAAACTAATAAGTTTATATACTTGTTTTGTCAATATTTGTTTGTTGTATGCTTCGTAAAAGAAAATGTATGCACTAATAAATAAATAGTACATAAAGTAGTTCAATTCCGTTAGCTTTGTTTTCAAACACTTAGATTCCGTTAGTTTTATATTCAAACACTTGGCTATCTGTTAATGCATTTACACTTCAATTCCGTTAGTTTTATTTTCAAACACTTGGCTATCTGTTAATGCATTTACACTTTAATTCCGTTAGTTTTATATTCAAACACTTGGCTATCTGTTAATGCATTTACACTTTAATTCCGTTAATTTTATTTTCAAACACTTGGCTATCTGTTAATGCATTTACAATTCAATTCCGTTAGTTTTATTTTCAAACACTTGGCTATCTGTTAATGTATTTATTTCTTTTCTACAGGTTTGTTTATTCTATTTGGTTTCTTTGCATGTTTATTGCATAATTTTCTATACTGCAGGCTCTGCCTATTTAAACTAGTTTGTCGTTTACATAGTGCAGAACTAACGATTACAGTTGATTGCTGTTGAAACGTTTGGACATGTTTTTTAACAGTTGTAAACGGAAGTTTTTAATAAAAGTTGTTCGAGTTGTTTAAATAACAAATAAATATGTATAAATAGTATATGTATATGTATATATATATATATATAGTATAGAAACGAAAAAGCTGTGCATGTAATAAGAAATAAATATGTATAAATTTAAAAATATATATATATATAGTATAGAAACGAAAAAGCTGTGCATGTAATAAGAAATAAATATGTATAAATTTAAAAATATATATATAGTATAGAAACGAAAAAGCTGTGTATGTAATAAGAAATAAATGTGATGGAAGACAGGCAGTGATCTGTTTGAGGATTTAGTTCCTTCCTGTCATCCATGGCACCATGTCGTAGGCACAACCTTCATATTGATTACGGCTATAAAATTTTACTGTTTACTTTCACTCATGTATTTATTTATTGTGCCTAATAAATAATAAATAATAAAACAATAAATGGTCGAGCACTTGGCAAACTGGCATTTCGGGAACCACAACAACAGCTAGGGGCAATCTAAAATGTGAACGTGCCTTTGCCTAAACACAACGGTGGTGGTCATTGGTGGTGGTCAAATTTTCTGAATGTCAAAAATATGCTCAATCTCGTAGAAAAGTTGACAGTGTGATGCAAGACTCAGACCATGACAACGTGATGTAGGACTCACAGATCCTGACAATGTGATGTGGGAGTCACAGAAGCTGACAATGTGATACAAGACTCACAGACCCTGACAATGTGATGCAAGACTCACAGACCATGACAACGTGATGTAGGACTCACAGATCCTGACAATGTGATGTGGGAGTCACAGAAGCTGACAATGTGATGCAAGACTCACAGATCCTGACAATGTGATGTGGGAGTCACAGAAGCTGACAATGTGATACAAGACTCACAGACCCTGACAATGTGATACAAGACTCACAGACCCTGACAATGTGATACAAGACTCACAGACCCTGACAATGTGATACAAGACTCACAGACCCTGACAATGTGATACAAGACTCACAGACCCTGACAATGTGATACAAGACTCACAGACCCTGACAATGTGATACAAGACTCACAGACCCTGACAATGTGATACAAGACTCAAAGACCCTGACAATGTGATGTAGGACTCACAGACCCTGACAATGTGCTACAGGACTGTAATTTTGTCAGACAGTTCAACAGCAGGTATAACACATCAACTGTAATTTTGTCAGACAGTTCAACAGCAGGTATAACATATCAACTGTAATTTTGTCAGACAGTTCAACAGCAGGTATAACATATCAACTGTAATTTTGTCACTCAGTTCAACAGCAGGTATAACATATCAACTGTAATTTTGTCAGATAGGTCAACAGCAGGTATAACATATCAGCTGTAATTTTGTCAGACAGTTCAACAGCAGGTATAACATATCAACTGTAATTTTGTCAGACAGTTCAACAGCAGGTATAACATATCAACTGTAATTTTGTCAGATAGGTCAACAGCAGGTATAACATATCAACTGTAATTTTGTCAGACAGTTCAACAGCAGGTATAACATATCAACTGTAATTTTGTCAGACAGTTCAACAGCTGGTATAACATATCAACTGTAATTTTGTCAGATAGTTCAACAGCTGGTATAACATATCAACTGTAATTTTGTCAGACAGTTCAACAGCAGGTACAACATATCAACTGTAATTTTGTCAGACAGTTCAACAGCAGGTATTACATATCAACTGTAATTTTGTGAGACAGTTCAACAGCAGGTATAACATATCAACTGTAATTTTGTCAGACAGTTCAACAGCTGGTATAACATATCAACTGTAATTACAGCAAAAGTATAAATCTTACTGAGCACACGCACAGTTTTCAGTCGGCACTTTTCAAAGAAATGAATCGAAATTGATTTCCGGCGTCCGTTGCCATGACAACAAGCATTAAAGTGAGACAAAATTCAGGCCTAAAAGTTCGAGAATCGTGTGAAATTCTAAATCGGTAACTCCCATTTGGAGACGTGCCAAGCAAAACAACAAGCTCGCGGTCTGTTAGTATAAGAGATTTAGAACCTGTTTGAACAATTGCTGTAATTAGTGCAAACTTTGTACAGTGCGACTGTTCTCCATATGAATGAAAACAAGTAAAAAGTGACAGACAAGAAAAAAGAACAAATTACACGAATACAGTAGTAAGAAGACAAACATTGTAAAATGCATTAAAATATACTAATTTTCTAAATTCAAACGATTACAGCTGCTTTGTGCTTATTGGTAACTAATAATCTTGCTTAGCAATCAGGTCATCTGAAAGACTCGAGTTCAATTCCCGAGATAAACCGTCTCTATCTTTTAGCCTAGGGGTTATACTAATTCTTTCAGTAATAGGAAGTGATCTTGAAATGCACTTAAATTTGGTTAAATCATAATTTGAGAAATGCTAAAGCCAACTAAATTTACAAAGAAACCTTAGGTTTATCTCAGGTTATATTTCTCATTTGAAATTAGGCAACACTGCGCCTGTTTAGCACCTGAATTGCGAACCGAAACTGTATGTAGTTTCGTGAAGCACACGCATACATGCCAGGTAGCTTGTACGCGGCGAACACTGTATAGATGTAATCTATGGATTCATATGCCGTGTTTTTCCGCTCTTTCAGCAATCTAATTTAACGTTAGTTTAGCAAACTGCCGCCAAACGCAGTCTTGTCTTGATGTGAATTTTAGGATCTAATTGGTTCAATATTTGATAAAGCAAAATTTTAATACAAAAAATGAGCCTTATGAACAAGTAAAATTGTGGACAAACGGAGCAATACTAACACATTCATTCATAATCTGCTGTGTACAGTAGTACAGCACTTTCGGGCCACCCTTTACGCTAAACAAACAATGACTCTTGTTTTGCCAGCATCTGATTCTCTATGAAGCCAAACATAACTTAACACTTGACTGAACATCGAAGCCCCACTTAAGCTGGCAAGCAAGTGTTACTAACTAACGCGGAAGTATTCGCGGAATGTTTTCAAGCAGTGCGTGAAGAGGCTCAATTACTGAGGGGAAAAAGTTGAAAAACAACATGTAAAGAGATCATAATGATGTTATCAGCACTAAGATGAAACGTCAAAGTTGACAAGCTTGCCAGATTACTGCTCCAAACATCCTAATGACATTAAAAGGTGGAAGACCGAAATACACTGTGGAAGAAGCTTTACTAAAACTCAAATTTTTGCAACATAGGCCAAAAGCTGTAACAGAATGTAGAATATAAAATATTATTTTGCTAATGTTAGCTAGTAATTGCCTTTTATGCAAATTTCCCACGCATGCGCAGAAAGAGTTTGCTATATCGAAGAATCCTTCAGAAGTGTGTAGTTGAGGGAAGCTTTCGTCATACAATCGAATGCAGTTTTTCTATTGCCGAATTTGGTGCTCATTGTCAAACAACAGGCCACATAATTTGTATTAGAACATGGCGCCCATTGTTTGCCAAACAGTAGGCCACAGAGTTTGTATTAGAACATGGCACTCATTGTTTGCTAAACAACAGGCCACAGAATTCCCATTGTTTGCCAAACAATAGGCCACAGAGTTTGTATTAGAACATGGCGCTCATTGTTTGCTAAACAATAGGCCACATAATTTGTATTAGAACATAGTGCCCATTGTCTGCCAAACAATAGGCCACAGAGTTTGTATTAGAACATGGCACTCATTGTTTGCTAAACAACAGGCCACAGAATTTGTATTAGAACATAGTGCCCATTGTTTGCCAAACAATAGGCCACAGAGTTTGTATTAGAACATGGCACTCATTGTTTGCTAAACAATACGCCACATAATTTGTATTAGAACATAGTGCTCATTGTTTGGCTAGCAACAGGCCACAGAATTTGTATTAGAACATGGCGCCCATTGTTTGCCAAACAATAGGCCACAGAATTTGTATTAGAACATGGTGCTCATTGTTTGCTAAACAATAGACCACAGAATGTATATTAGAACATGGCGCTCATTGTTTGCTAAACAATAGGCCACCGAGTTTGTATTAGAACATGGCACTCATTGTTTGCTAAACAATAGACCACAGAATGTGTATTAGAGCATGACGCCCATTGTTTGCCAAACAACAGGTTACAGAAATTGTATTAGAACATGGCGCCCATTGTTTGCCACACTTTGCGAGAGGTTAGCAGGTAGCAATCTCTCTCTCTCTATGAATCCAGGTAATAAAGTCACATGAAAAAATCACAGGTAAAAAGTCAGAAGAAAAAAGGCACAGGAAAAAGAAACCACCCTAACCCTGACCCTAACCCTAACTCTAACCCTGACCCTAACTCTAACCATGACCCTAACACTAACTCTAACGCTAACCCTCTCCCTAGCCAAAATAAATTGAGATTTTTTTCCTATGACTTTTTTCCGTATTAGTATCACCGGTCACTCACTCACCGGTCAATCTATATGGTGTCTAATGACCACAATGATGCAATGAAGAGGACATGCATAAGGAAAATGCACACGATGACCTTTTGTCTAATGACAGGATTAGACCAGCATGGAATCCCAAACGCCTCTCAAGTGCACATGAATTCCTTCTCTTCCACAACCACTTCTAGAGCACTTTACATATTACACGCGAGTAGGGCTACTCCACATACCTTCCCTTTTTCTCTCCTCCACAAATAGATTACTAAATGGGTTTGCTGTTGCAAAGAAAACAGCACAAAAGTTAAAATAAGTACAGAGAACAGAATCTTCTGAAAAACTGCCAATGCAGAACTACTAGAATTGTTTGTGACTGATAAGTTACATGCTTTCATGGCCCCTAACAAGCCGTCAGGCATGCGAGTGATCAGCTAACGTCACCTGATTAGTTTTCAACACACCAAGACGACAGAAACAGAAGTATGTGTTTCTCTATCAGCAAAAAAGCCCTTCCCCTTGATGGAGCATGTTTTCTATAATCCTACAATGACGTGGCATCAAATGTGACTACATAAGCACTCGCTGAAATCACTCATGGATACTCCACACCCACGACCCACAAAATGGCCCACGCTCTAACGGAGCTGATCCACCCCATATCTCAATATTCATTCGGTCTTAACTCTATTCTGCAGAAGACTTCTTCAGTAGCAGGTGAAAATAATCAAGATTGGTCAAATTTCCAAACAATGGACACCTGTATTACTTGAACGTCACAAATTTCCTACAGCAGAAGTAGACAACATCATTGCACAAGCATTGTTGTGTTAAAATTAAAGCTGCATTCTATAGACCATGTTATTTTTATTCTAGCTAAAAAATCCAGACATTTTTTGGCAAATATTTCTACCAGGGTCACGTGGGTGAAGCTTCAGAAAAAGATGACCCAAGTCGCTCATGACCTCATGTGTGTGGGGTGGTGGTGGTGGTGGTGGTAGTGGTACTGGTAGTAGTCATAGTAGTGGTAGTAGTAGAGGTAGTACTAGTGGTGGTGGTGGTGGTGGTGGTGGTGGTGGTGGTGGTGGTGGTGGTGGTGGTGGTGGTGGTGGTGGTGGTGGTGGTGGGGATGGTGGTAGTAGTAGTAGTAGTAGTAGTAATAATAAAAATAATAATAATAATAATAATAATAATAACAATAATAATAATAATAATAAATAATAATGTATTTATTTATAAACCGCCCTTTCAATAAAATTTTTTTTAATAAAGCACGTAGACAAAATACTGAAAAATATCATGCAATTAGACCTATCTATAGAACAAAAAAATCTGCAACACACTTACCACTTATACATTAAAATACTACTAACAAAAGATGAATTTTCAGTTTCGTTTTAAAAGAATTTAAATTTAAGCATCCTCTAATGTTTGAAAATCCTAAATCAGCAAAGATTTTCTTTCATTATTTAAATAATTAATTAAAGACACTTGCTTTTTATTAAAAGGTACAACAAATTCTAATTCATTAGCTCGCCTACTCCTGTTATAAACACGGATATTGTAAGCCAAGTAAGCTGTAGCCAGTCCATGTAACGGTTTGTAGGATAAAACTAATATTTTAAAAGTAAACCAGCATCTGACTAATAGCCAATGAAGTCTAAACAAAAAGTGTGCGTTTAAATCCACTTCATTCATCGAAATCAATGTACATTGTAGGATTTAATCGACCTGTTGTACAGTACATTCCAGTCACCACATGGTACCTTCTTTTGACTTAGCGCCACGTGTTACGCATGCGCAGAAACGGGATGGTGCAATAACCACAGCAAAACTGCGCTACGAACGTACACATTCCAAGCTGGCAGAAAGAAAACAATCTCAGTTCAATCCAACTTTAGATTCGTTTGTGAGAGAAAATTTACACCTTCGTTCAGAGTTGAACTCGATACTTCTGAGTGAGATAAACACAGTGAATTATAACATAGGGGGATTATTCAACATCTCTGAGCTTCGTTCGAAACGGAAGTTCAAGTTGGTCTTAAATAAGTTTTTATTATAATAACATTTTACACATATTACAGTCCATGAAAAAGCTGTAAAGACTGTTTAAAGTTGTCTGGACTGTTAATGAAGTATCAAAAAATATATAATACTGAAACTAGTTGATGTTTCTGACGTGATGAGGAACTGATGATTCTGCAAACAATAGTTATAAACAATAGTTATAAAATTGACTTATAAAAATGAAGAGGTAACAGCCTTTGTTTGAAAGTTATTATTTTCACCTTGCTTGAAGACATATGGGAAGTACATTTCTCAATGAAAGCTCAGCAATTAACTGTTCAGCCTGTCACCTATGGGTCAAAGGTCAACCAATCTCGGCATGAACTCATATCATTTAGTTTTTGACACTGAGACCTTTCATTGATATACTACAAGCTAATTTCGGTTAACACCTAAAGACTCTCTGCCCTTATTTTGCCTCTGCTTGGGTCAGCGGTCAACCAAGCTAGGCACAACTTATACCATTAAATTCCGCTCACTGAGACCTTTCATTTGATGTGCTACAAGGTAGTTTTGTTCGACAATGAAAAGCCCTTGTCTCCTCGACCACTATATTGCCACTAACTGGGTCACAGGTTAACGATTCACACTGTAACCTATGCCATTCGATTCGCCTCATCAAAACCTTTCATTTGATATGCTGTATGATACTATTTGTAGACACTCGATGCACTTCTGTTGCCGACCCCCATTTTTCGGTTTTGCCCCCTAGCGGGATCGCAGGATAACTACTCTCATTTTAACCTATGCCGTTCAATCTGCCTCATCGAGACCTTTTATTTGATGTGCTACAAGATACCATTGCTCAACACTTGGTGCACTTCTGTTCCTGACCCTCATTTTTCGGTTTTTGCCCCCTAGCGGGGTATATATATATATATATATATATATATATATATGTACATGTATATATATATATATAACATGCCAGCGAAATTACTTCTACAGATTTTACTGAAGTCAGTGGAGATAAATCAGCACCAGTGTCACATGGTTGAATTTTGATGTGCATTTGATCAGACGGGCAGCAGAATTTTGTAAGTTTTTATTAAAAATTATAAATAATGCCAGATTCATAAGTGACGAATGGGATTTATATTTTAAATACATTCAGAAGTAGCAGACTCTATTAAATTTATTTCAGTAGAATTTAAGCATAAAAAAATTCATTAAAAAGAATACCGCTATGATAATTTTCAGGTTTCAACACGCACCCTGTATCTACAACCTGGAACACACGTCTTACCAATTACAGCTTATAATACCAGCTTGAGCTGTACACCTGGCGCTCCTAATCTGTTACCATGGAAATACCTGGAGGCTTTGTTCAGGGAAGAACCCGTTATCCGGCTGTAAGAGGAGGACAAGAGAGATTATTGTTAAGAAGTTACAGTGTAAGCGTGCCAGCTATGAGCTTGACACAAACACGTTTCGTGAATGGCAGGAAGAAGAACCCCCTACCACCCCCTCACGTACATGTGTACACAGGGCCCAGAACTTTGATTACTTCAAATATGAGAAACAATAGTTAACTTTTATAGGCAAGGAAAAATATTTTTTGGACATTTTGAGTCTAATCAATCGTCCGGTTTTCCTTTAATGTTCCCCACAAAGCAAATGACGTTGCAATTTGCAGAAAAAATCTTGGCTACCTCCTATATATAGGGAAACCACAGCAAAACTATGAGAACAAAATAAACTTTAAAATAAACTGTAGAATTAGAAAACCTGGGCGTTTTAAATTAAGCTAAATTCAATTTGTTCAATGTTATATTACTATTCATATTCATTGGATTGCAACTGTCTTTTTTTATTAAATAGTAAGCTTGTTTAATTGTTACATAAATATTAATTGCACACTTTGCTTTTCATGTATTTGTGTTATGTTTGTAACTTTGTCATTCATGTATTTGTAATATGTTTGTAACTTTGCCTTTCATGTATTTGTGTTATGTTTGTAACTTTGCTGTTAATGTATTTGTATTATGTTTGTAACTTTGTCATTCATGTATTTGTAATATGTTTGTAACTTTGCCTTTCATGTATTTGTAATATGTTTGTGACTTTGCCTTTCATGTATTTGTATTATGTTTGCAACTTTGCCTTTAATGTATTTGTATTATGTTTGTAACTTTGCCTTTCGTGTATTTGTTATATGTTTGTAACTTTGCTGTTAATGTATTTGTATTATGTTTGTAACTTTGCCTTTCATTCATGTATTTGTAATATGTTTGTAACTTTGCCTTTCATGTATTTGTATTATGTTTGTAACTTTGCCTTTCATTCATGTATTTGTAATATGTTTGTGACTTTGCCTTTCATGTATTTGTATTATGTTTGTGACTTTGCCTTTCGCGTATTTGTATTATGTTTGTAACTTTGCCTTTCATGCATTTGTAATATGTTTGTAACTTTGCCTTTCATGCATTTGTAATATGTTTGTAACTTTGCCTTTCATGTATGTTTGTAACTTTGCCTTTCATGTTTTGTATTATGTTCGTAACTTTGCCTTGAATGTATTTGTATTATGTTTGTAACTTTGCCTTTCATGTTTTGTATTATGTTTGTAACTTTGCCTTTCATGTATTTGTATTATATTTGTAACTTTGCCTTTCATGTTTTGTATTATGTTCGTAAATTTGCCTTTCATGTTTTGTATTATGTTTGTAACTTTGCCTTTCATGTATTTGTAATATGTTTGTAACTTTGCCTTTCATGTATTTGTATTATATTTGTAACTTTGCCTTTCATGTATTTGTATTATATTTGTAACTTTGCCTTTCGTGTACTGTATTGTGTTTGTAACTTTGCCTTTCGTGTATTTGTATTATGTTTGTAACTTTGCCTTTCATGTATTTGTATTATGTTTGTGACTTTGCCATTCATGTATTTGTATTATATTTGTAACTTTGCCTTTCGTGTATTTGTATTATGTTTGTAACTTTGCCTTTCATGTATTTGTATTATGTTTGTGACTTTGCCTTTCATGTATTTGTATTATGTTTGTAACTTTGCCTTTCATGTATTTGTATTATATTTGTAACTTTGGCTTTCATGTTTTGTATTATATTCGTAGCTTTGCCTTTCATGTATTTGTATTATGTTTGTAACTTTGCCTTTCATGTATTTGTAATATGTTTGTAACTTTGCATTTCATGTATTTGTATTATGTTTGTAACTTTGCCTTTCATGTATTTGTATTGTGTTTGTAACCAGAGCACTGTCTGTATCAGTTCCACAGTTTTGTGCAAAGGTTGTAAAATAAATACGTTTAAAGTAACTATGGGAGACAGTAAGAAAAGATTTATTCTGACCAGAAATCAGCTGCCATCCTGAGAACATCATTGATAAAAGAAGTGACAGAAAAGGCGTGACTAATCGATCAACCTTCCCGGAGCAGAAGTGTCAACATCGCGTTTTCCTGCTGGTACCGTCGCTGCCGTTATTCCATTTCCTGTTGCTGTACGTTTGCCATTGTTACTAATCATGCTGTCGGCTTGTTTATTTATTTACATCTGTGTTATTTAATGTTGTTTGTTTACAGGCAGGTTCTTTATATTGGTTTGACCTTGAAGTTTGTAGACTGTCTGTAAGTCTAAATCCAGACGTCGTCTGTTGCAACAATGCAAACAAACACGACTAAGCTTAGATATTGCACTGTATAAATCCCTGCATTATAGGGGGCGCGAACAACGTTCAACAAGAGAACGTCACACACGTGCTATAATGAGAAAAAGTAACAAAATAATTTGGGAGCATATCAAAATAATGAGATCTCACTTTCTGCTCTCTGTTGATTAAAGAAGGACCCGCCTCACAAGCAAAAGACACAAAGAGGGCGTTGCCGAAGTTTCACACCTCCCCCAAACAGACGTGTCAGGAAAGGAAATTATGGAAAATTGAACAATTTGGGGCAAAAAGGCGCCTTTGTCATGCAAATGTGCACTAGGTAGAATTTTTACAACAGCGGCTTACCGCTATCAGCAGGTAGACAGGAAGTTCACATTACTCATGGGGGTGGGAGGGTGGGGGAGGAGGTAACACAAGTGCAACGACGAGTCCAAACCTCCAATAAGAAGATAGGATCACAGCTGTAAGTAATGATCTAATAGAAGACGCCCCACTTACTTTCTTGGGAAGGAAAGGGTTACATTGTCAACAGCTTGGATACTTCGTCACCCACCAACCCAAAAAATTACGAAAAAAGTCGCATTGTGGGTGGCCGAGGTGCTGAAAGGGTGCGCATGCGCGAGAACATGCTCCCTTGTTGGGAGAAGGTTGAAATTTAATAAGCACATTTTTGTAGTAAAGCTTCAACAGTGTGCTTGCTTAGTACAGACACGAATGAAATAATTATATATGAATTTAATACACTGCAGGAATAATAATCTTCAAATATGGGATACTGAACCAATAGAGGTGTCTTAGATGCCCATCCAATATGTTTTCCTAAACAAAAAACTCCGATACCAGAAAGTCAGATGAAGATGCCCTAGTCTTCTCTAGTTCATCTATCCATTTACTGGCTAATCTCGGCCTGGTTAACTTTCGTTGTTAAGCGCACGCCGTAGCCATTTGGCTTTTTCTCTTCCCCTCAAAGGCTAAGCAGTACTTACAGGTCGTTTGATTTCAGTGCACTAAACGCTTTTATCGTAAACATGATTAGTATTTTTGTTTTCAAAACAATTAAATGCAAAACTTGTTTTTCCCTTACGTAGTGTTAATCTTAAGCTTTCCCAGCCTCTCCTAAGCTTTCGGTTGCTAAGCGATGCAATTTCTGTTTTCATCTAAAGATTTCTCTGAGCCCTGATTGAAAAACTACACACGTTTGGGTAGAACCTCTAGACAGAATATCTGCACGAGTCGGTGATATTTTTAAAAGGTCGAATGTCTAATTAGGAGCGCTCACTCGCCGCTTTCTCGCAGAGAACAGAAAAAAACACCGCCGACGCCGCGACTGATGAAACCCTGGCGCTGATGACGTCACGAAGCAGACACGGCTTCCAGGAGGGCCTGAAAGTTTACTGTCCCCTCTCCTCCGATCGTGGCGTTGATATGCCAGACTGATTTCGTCAAATGAACTCAGGAAAACATCAGCGCGCGCGAAGTTCGTTGAACGAAAATAAAAACAGAACTAAACCTTAGATTTGAAATAGGGAACATTGTCTTACAAATCAAACGTTTGATTACCGGGTCCCATTACAACTAAGACGGCGTCTCAAATGTCATAAGTCATTTATTTCACCTAACATATTTACAATGGTTACATATACAATATCTAGTGAAAGGTCCTACAATAGATATAATACAAATAAGAAATACTGTACAGAAAAAGCCTCAAACACTGTTCACTTATACACGAAGGTAAAGGTGTTGCGGGCAATCAAAAAGCAGGGCTTGTTAGATTGTCCCACATAGTGATAGAGAAAAAAAGTAATGGAGATAATCTGAAAATTTAAAGTGAATCGTGATAAAAAAAACATTAGTGCTTAAAATGGAATGATATAATGAATGAAACTCATATATGGAATGATATAAAAGATTCAGTACTCAAGGTGTCCTAATCCACTTTCGATCCTCTTAGTCACCCAAAATTTATACCCCCAAAACCAGGCGTGAAACCCGGAAATATAAGTGCAGATATCCACCACGTTTAATGCATAAAAGACTGCCTGGCGGTGAAGGCACAAAAACCTCTTCCTCAGCATCCCAATCCGCCCACACACCATGTGTTGCTGGGGCGCTACGACACGTGGTGGTGATTATGCAAAAACTAAATTAGCCTGGCACAGACGTACAGTAGCAAAGCGTCCCCAAGTTAAATATACTACAAGGTGGTGATTATGCAAAAACTAAATTAGCTTAGCACAGACGTACAGTAGCAAAGCGTCCCCAAGTTAAATATACTACAAGGTGGTGATTATGCAAAAACTAAATTAGCTTAGCACAGACGTACAGTAGCAAAGCGTCCCCAAGTTAAATATACTACAAGGTGGTGATTATGCAAAAACTAAATTAGCTTAGCACAGACGTACAGTAGCAAAGCGTCCCCAAGTTAAATATACTACAAGGTGGTGATTATGCAAAAACTAAATTAGCTTAGCACAGACGTACAGTAGCAAAGCGTCCCCAAGTTAAATATACTACAAGGTGGTGATTATGCAAAAACTAAATTAGCTTAGCACAGACGTACAGTAGCAAAGCGTCCCCAAGTTAAATATACAAGTTTTCTACACTACGCAGGGTGTATAAGCAAAACTGCACAAAGTTATACATTATATAGTGTAGATGGAAAGGCGAGAGGTCCTCTTGAGGTAGTTAATGAAAATGTAGAGGTTTCGTATACAACCAGCAAGATCATACAGACGCAAGATGACAAGATCATACAGAAGCAAGATGACAATCACACAGGAGCAATACGACAATCACACAGGAGCAAGATGACAATCTTACAGAAGCAAATTGGCAATCATACAAAAGTAAGATGACAATCACACAGGAGCAAAATGACAATCATACAGAAGCAAGATGACAATCTTACAGAAGCAAATTGGCAATCATACAAAAGTAAGATGACAATCACATAGGAGCAATACGACAATCATACAGAAGCAAGATGACAATCTTACAGAAGCAAATTGGCAATCATACAAAAGTAAGATGACAATCACACAGGAGCAATACGACAATCACACAGGAGCAAGATGACAATCTTACAGAAGCAAATTGGCAATCATACAAAAGTAAGATGACAATCACACAGGAGCAAGATGACAATCTTACAGAAGCAAATTGGCAATCATACAAAAGTAAGATGACAATCACATAGGAGCAATACGACAATCATACAGAAGCAAGATGACAATCACACAGGAGCAAGATGACAATCACACAGGAGCAAGATGACAATCACACGGGAGCAAGACGACAATCACATAGGAGCAAGATGACAATCTTACAGAAGCAGATTGGCAAATCATACAAAAGTAAGATGACAATCACATAGAAGCAATACGACAATCACACAGGAACAAGATGACAATCACACAGGAGCAAGATGACAATCACACGGGAGCAAGACGACAATCACATAGGAGCAAGATGACAATCTTACAGAAGCAGATTGGCAAATCATACAAAAGTAAGATGACAATCACATAGAAGCAATACGACAATCACACAGGAACAAGATGACAATCACACAGGAGCAAGACGACAATCACACAGGAACAAGACGACAATCACACAGGAACAATACGACAATCACACAGGAACAATACGACAATCACACAGGAGCAAGACGACAATCACACAGGAACAAGACGACAATCACACAGGAACAAGACGACAATCACACAAGAGCAAGACGACAATCACACAGGAACAAGACGACAATCACACAAGAGCAAGACGACAATCACACAAGAGCAAGACGACAATCACACAGGAACAAGATGACAATCACACAGGAGCAAGACGACAATCACACAGGAGCAAGATGACAATCACACGGGAGCAAGACGACAATCACATAGGAGCAAGATGACAATCTTACAGAAGCAGATTGGCAAATCATACAAAAGTAATATGACAATCACACAGGAGCAATACGACAATCACACAGGAACAAGATGACAATCACACAGGAGCAAGACGACAATCACACAGGAGCAAGATGACAATCACACGGGAGCAAGACGACAATCACATAGGAGCAAGATGACAATCTTACAGAAGCAGATTGGCAAATCATACAAAAGTAATATGACAATCACACAGGAGCAATACGACAATCACACAGGAACAAGATGACAATCACACAGGAGCAAGACGACAATCACACAGGAGCAAGACGACAATCACACAGGAACAATACGACAATCACACAGGAACAAGATGACAATCACACAGGAGCAAGACGACAATCACACAGGAACAAGACGACAATCACACAGGAACAAGATGACAATCACACAAGAGCAAGACGACAATCACACAAGAGCAAGACGACAATCACACAGGAACAAGATGACAATCACAGAGGAGCAAGACAACAATCACGCGGAAGCAAGATGTAATCACACAGAAGCAATATGACAATCACACAGGAGCAAGATGACAATCACACAGGAGCAAGACAACAGTCACACAGGAACAAGACGACAATCACACAAGAGCAAGACGACAATCACGCAGAAGCAAGATGATAATCACACAGAAGCAATATGACAATCACACAGGAGCAAGACGACAATCACACAGGAGCAAGACGACAATCACACAGGAGCAAGACGACAATCACACAGGAACAATACGACAATCACACAGGAGCAAGATGACAATCACACAGGAACAATACGACAATCACACAGGAGCAAGACGACAATCACACAGGAACAATACGACAATCACACAGGAGCAAGACGACAATCACACAGGAACAATACGACAATCACACAGGAGCAAGACGACAATCACACAGGAACAAGACGACAATCACACAGGAGCAAGACGACAATCACACAGGAACAATACGACAATCACACAGGAGCAAGATGACAATCACACAGGAGCAATACGATAATCACACAGGAACAAGACGACAATCACACAGGAGCAAGACGACAATTACACAGGAACAAGACGACAATCACACAGGAACAAGACGACAATCACACAAGAGCAAGACGACAATCACACAAGAGCAAGACGAAATCACACAAGAGCAAGACGACAATCACACAGGAACAAGATGACAATCACAGAGGAGCAAGACGACAATCACACAGGAACAAGACGACAATCACACAGAAGCAATATGATAATCACACAGGAACAAGATGACAATCACACAAGAGCAAGACGACAATCACACAAGAGCAAGACGACAATCACACAGGAACAAGACGACAATCACACAGGAACAAGACAACAATCACACAAGAGCAAGACGACAATCACACAGGAACAAGATGACAATCACAGAGGAGCAAGATGACAATCACACAGGAACAAGTTGACAATCACACAAAAGCAAGACGACAATCACATAGAAGCAAGACGACAATCACACAAGAGCAAGACGACAATCACACAACAACAAGACGACAATCACACAAGAGCAAGACGACAATCACACAAAAGCAAGACGACAATCACATAGAAGCAAGACGACAATCACACAGGAGCAAGACGACAATCACACAAGAGCAAGACGACAATCACACAGGAACAAGACGACAATCACACAGGAGCAAGACGACAATCACACAGGAGCAATATGACAATCACACAGGAACAATATGACAATCACACAGGAGCAAGCAACAATCACACAGGAACAAGACGACAATCACACAAGAGCAAGACGACAATCACACAGGAGCAAGATGACAATCACACAGGAGCAATATGACAATCACATAGAAGCAAGATGATAATCACACAGGAACAAGTTGACAATCACACAAATTCACGAAATAACTAAATAACTGTACAAGCAGCTGTTTGAATAAAAAATAAATCCACATTCAATAAACGGCTAAAACTCCAACATTTCTGTTCTGCCCTGACATTCAAATGTGCTGCCACCTGTCTCAACTCATCAATGTCATGACAACCAACGATAAACACGTCATGTTTTAGCGTACATATAGTCAAATAACTAATTTCAGGCTGATGTGTTTGTGAATCTGCGTTCCGCATTACTTGGGTGGCGGCCAGGAACAACTAAATGAGAAACTCAATTTACGTGCACTACATTAATAATGCCTACCTTTTTAGGCAATTGCCAGCTTCTCAATTTACCCACCAGGTGGATCTGTCAAATGAAGAATTCCCTCAGGTACCTGCATCTTCCACTGCAAAAAAAAACAATTTATGAAAGCTATTTCTGATACTAGACATGGCTTAAATATCAGAATATTTGAAGTGAATTTGCTTAAACTGAGTATGAAACATGGAGAGATTAGCTGAGCCTGGTTTCTGTCATAAACATGAAGTTACATATTTATTCTCAGCTTCAAACATTAGACCTCCTAGCTGGTTTATAAATTATGGGAGTTCTGGTATGCATGTAATCATGTAATTTTTCCTTGTCAAAACATGGAGATGAAAAACTCGAATTACACAGGTTGCAGGCGTTAACAAGATGCCCAAACTTGACAGGAAATACTGCAAAATGTTCAACCTTGAGAGAGTTGACTGTAAGTTTATTAAGGTGTTCAAACTTGACAGAGTTGGTTGCAACTTCAGCAATATGTTCTAGCTTGACTACACTGGCTGCAAACTTTTGGTTTAGCAAGATGTTCAAACTTGACAGGATCGACACTTTACAGCTGTGTACAGTATGTCTGAACTACCAAGGCAGTAAAACAATCTTTCGTTTCAACACAGAATAACTAATTAAATTTAACATGTAAGGACTGTTTGAGCCAGCTACAAATGCCAGCCATGTGTCACAAATAATAGTCACACATGATATTTATACATGTTTCTTTTGTTGTCCTTATATTTGTTTTCATTTATTGTTAGTCTATAGTATCTAGTTTCTAGTATTCCACAACTAGCCTGCTCTTGGCTAGTAATACCAGTAATTTAGATTTTCTATTACATAGGAAATGCTCTAGTACTATTTTTCTGGTCATATGGTCAAGCTGTGTTGAGTTAACCTTTGACCTACAGCAAATGCGCATGCGCATAACGAAACTATGAAAAGGTTTATTCAGTGCAGCTTGAAGTGTGCCAGGGTGTAAAAAATTTTCAGTTCTCACGTGTGATTTCTGCATAAAATTTAATTGTGCTTTCAGCAAAAAGTTCTGATTTGACAAATTTTAAACTTTTGGTTTTGATTAACTTGTTTTTAATCATCTCTGATTTATCTTGGAAAAGCTTGCGGATACAAAATAACTTAGATAATACTTCAAAGTAAATAAAAAATGCAAAGTTTAGCAAACCGTACAAGAGCAATGTTAAAAAAGATAACCAAAGATGGTAAATAGTGTCTCGAATATGCCCATCATAACTCTGAGCAACAACAACCCTAAAAAAGATAACCAAAGATGGTAAATAGTGTCTCGAATATGCTCATCATAACTCTGGATAATGTCTCAGATATGGCCATCATAATTTCTGTTTGAATACTCAGTTTTGCTATATCTGACTAGTTAGTTCACTTTTGTTAACTATGTTAACATTTTCGTGGAATGTGTTTTGTGATACAAACGTGTTTTACCACAAGTTATTAAACTACAAAACCAGATGTATCAACTTGTTACTATGTCTGTGTCTTTTGCCTAGACCTGAGATTTGAATTCACTATTTCATCTTCAGCTGTTACTCATCACTGGAGGTCGAAGTTCAGATGCAAATCAACACATCATTCACATCATTGGGAAATCTTGATCTGCCTCTGCAGTTGGTGATGCTCAACGTGAAACAGTTCTAATGCAATCCACTTAGCTGAATGAATTCCATTACAATTGTTATTCTTTTACGTGTTTATTTATTTATTGTTATTGTTTTACATGTTTATTTATTTATAAACCAATTTTGACTAATGGTCAGAGAGGACATTTTGCAGAATAAGGCACGGTCTCAATGGATTATTAATGTCGTTAAGGTAATGATGCATACACAAACTCCAAATCGACGACAGTTTCAATAAATTCGGCTGCCATCATTCGAAAGTTCATCGTCATTGTTTCGAGGTGCTGATATGTGAGCAGGAAATAAAGACAGTACTATCACAAAAAGTGATTTGGAAATTAAAGTTTAAAGGCAAAAATCTCAATGCTGTGCCGCAAGCAAGAAGCCGCTTAGACCGCGACAAACATTCAAAGGGAAATCCGAACCTCTAATACAATTTCATATTCAAACTTTGCAGTTAGCATCGCAGGCCAGCCAATCGGGAAAGCACATCCCACATTTTTATGAAAGTGAATTTAGAAGGCTTGTGTTACGTTGTCTGCTAATTGGGTTATGTCTGCCTGTCTGCTAACTGCTTATACTTAGGAAAGAATAATGGATGCAACATGTTGCACTTAAACTTTGCAACAAGTTACAACAATGTGACTCTCCTCTGCCAACTTCTGGACAGACATGGATGAAAATCATAAAAACGCTGAAGAGATTACTGGAGAAGAAAAGTCGATCAGAAGATTAGCAGCTACTCTAGCAGACAATACAGCTACACATGGCATAGGTAATATAAAACGTTCAAAAAGTTTGGTGAGAAAAAGCATCTGGGTAGCACTCATGTGCTTAGCTACATTACTGTTCTGCGTTCAAAGTGGAATACAGTTAAGAAAGTACATGTCACGTCCAACGAAGATTGCTGCTACATTTCGACTAAGTAGCCAAATAATTGCTGTACCTTCTGTGACCATTTGCAACAAAAATTCTCTCCGCTTTAGCGAGTACAAGAAACTAATGCCGGAATTTTATAATACATCAGACGATTTTAACAATTGGTGGTTCATTACTATTGAAGCAGCCATTTCTGAGTTTGCAGCTAAATTGAACCAAACTCAGCGACAAAGGATCGGTCATCAGTTAGAAGACACAGTATTGGATTGTTATTTCCCTCAAAGGCCACTAATAAGTTATAAATGTACTGAACATTTTGAGACGAGTAACATACAACTAGACAAAGGTAACTGTTTCACCTTCAATCCTTTGAGAAGGACTCCAGATGGGGCACAAAGGGAGGGGATCACAGTGAAACGCTCCCTAGCAAAGACCGGTTTTAATTTTTTATTGAACGCAAGTCTGGAAGAATACATGCCTTTAAATACGCCTCAGCCAGGATTCGATGTCATCATCACCCCACCAGGGGGCAGTTATATTGGTGTCTATCCATTCTTCATGCACACTGGCACGATGAACACTGCAAAAATACAGCAAACAGATGTGTACAAAATACACAAGAAAAATCGCTGTGTAAAAGAAGAAGAAGTGAATAGAGACCGAGTCACAGATGTGTTTAAAGAAGCATTTGGCACCAAATACGGGATTGAGACTTGCAGGAAGACTTGCGAACAAAAAAAGTTGATACAGAAATGTGACTGCATGACCGGCAGCATTCCAGTGACGGAAAAACTACTGCAAGAAGCAGGATGGACAGACGAAAATCGACCTCCGATGTGTGAAACTCTAGCTGGAGAAAATCACACCTGCTTTCAATCGACTGAACTTCTTGAAGATAATGAATGTAACTGTCCTACACCATGTAATCAAACTAGGTAATGCTTCAGTCGCATCTACATTTGGTCAGTTAAGACACTTATAAATGGCGTAATTCGTTTCAGCCCCCACCCCCCCCCGAAATGCAGATATTTCGTGTAGATATTGTACCCCCCCCCCCCCCGAAAGAAATATATTCGTTAATGACAATATAATCAGTTACATAAATGTTAAAAAAATGAGAAAATAATAAAACCAATGAAAAATAATAATAAATGTTGCTACGAATAATGACACTTTTAAGTTAAAACCTTTCGTGTCGGGAAAATGCGCAAGAATGCTACAAAATGCATTCTGGGAGGACCGCTGTCGGGCAGCACTTTCGATTTTCGTATCTTGAATATTTTTTCATTAAATGCGTCAGAAATTTCTTCGAAGCCCGATTTGTATTCTGAATTTTTTGTATAATAGGGTTTTCGTAAGTCAAAGTGCCACTGTACTTGTAAACTCGCTTTATATACTGGATTATAACATAAAGTAGTGTGTCAAGTAATGAGGTCAAAGTTCACCTACACGGATAAAGTATATGTGGGATATAAACTGCTGTAAATTACAGACTTTAAAGGAAAACCGGGTGATTGTGTAAACACGAGTTCAGAATAAAGAATGCTCTGAAATAGCGAAAACTACAATAGCTTTTTTTAAATCAAAGCTTAGCTTAAATAATAATTACATCAGGCACTCAAGTTTCATTAAATCTTCAAAGCTACATGCGGCTCAGTGAATCAACTAAGACTGGCAGCAGCGCCTTTTTGTCACATTCGTGTGGCCGACAAATAGAAAGCGGTACCGTGATAAGCACGATCATGAACTGCAAAGTTAGATTCATGACGTCATATGATGTAAAGCCTATTTTTCGTGACATCATGTGTTTAAACAGTACTGTAACAGCTATGTGCTTGACGCATAAGGGAAGATGCCTGCCATGGTACAAACTCTGGTTAGTTTCTGACGTAAGCAATAGCTGTGTTCGGTTGCCGTTAATTAACTTTCTAGGCTAATTATTCAAATATAAGAAACAATTACTAACTTTTATAGGCAAGAAAACGCATATTTTGCACAGTAAATTAAAATGAGATTGAGTCTAAACAATCGTCCGGTCTTCCATTAAATTTAACTGAGTACAAAATTCATACAGATAGTTTTAAATTATTGTACAGTGCAAATAGTTACACAAAAATGTAATTTTAATTTGATGTTGACATTTTGCTAAGTCCTTTGAATTTTGTTTCACAAATTTACCTTACTTATATTCTACTCTTGTCTTACATCTATTCTGTAAAATGTTTTTAGGTATCATATTTCCTGGGAGTCCAGCCACACGCTAGACTATGACCAAACATGGAAATGGAAAGATTTTCTCACAGAGTACCAAAACGACACCACAAATATAATCCAGTACTTGGAGCACTTTCAAAACAAGTATTCTAAAACGTCGCCTGTAGATGGCGTTAACGAATTGTCATGGCTCCGTGTCATGTTTGAGACTTCGATGGTGGAAGAAATTCACGAAGAAATCACATACAAGGAAGCTGATCTAGCAGGTGATATCGGTGGCCTGCTGGGACTGTACATTGGCATGTCTGTTTTAGCAATTTACGAGATTATTGAATTTCTCGCAGATGCAGCCATGCTTGTTTTGCAGGGAATACGACAGGCCAAAAACAAGAGAGTGAGCAATCAAGGAGACAAAAATAACGACAAATATGGCGCCTCAGAAACGGAGTTCTTGCGTTCATCACCTTCAAATAGAGATGTCACGAAGCTCTGAGAGAACCAGACCTTCCAAATCTTGTAACTAAAATTATGAATTTTTTGACCAAAATACTAATATTATATATTTAATTAATACTGCATAATATTATTTTTGAGTTAGTTCATTTTTAGTTAACACGCAGTGTGTAATATATATAGTGTTATATGTGAATATATATGTGTAATATATGTGTGTGTGTGTGTGTGTGTGTGTGTGTGTGTGTGTGTGTGATGTGTGTATATATATGTGTAATATATATGTGTGTGTGTGTGTGTGTGTGTGTGTGTGTGTGTGTGTGTGATGTGTGTATATATATGTGTAATATATATGTGTGTGTGTGTGTGTGTGTGTGTGTGTGTGTGTGTGTGTGTGTGTGTGTGTGTGCGTGCATGCGTATGTATATATGTGTAATATATATGTGTGTGTATGTGTGTGTGTATATATGTGTAATATATATGTGTGTGTGTGTGTGTGTGTGTTTGTGTGTGTGTGTGTTATGCGTGTATATATATGTGTAATATGTGTGTGTATGTGTGTGTGTATATATGTGTAATATATATGTGTGTGTGTGTGTGTGTGTTTGTGTGTGTGTGTGTGTTATGCGTGTATATATATGTGTAATATGTGTGTGAGTGTGTGTGCGGCGCGCACGTGTGTGCATGTGTGTGTGTTTTATTACACACTAAATCGAATTTTATAAGGTTTTGAGACTTCAGTGCATACAGGCTTTATAAACATAAAAACAAAGAGTCATCTACCATGGCAGTGCTCTCCAATGAAAGCAACATTATCACAACAGATAGACCAAACTTGCTTGACAATGGTAACATCTAATGGCGCCTGCCAACGTGCACAAAGGGTTAACAAGGAACAATATTTAGCTGGCTTGTGTAGCAAAGAGCTCTATAAACGTGTGAAAGTCAATCGAACAGGCGGAACAAAAGCCACTCTGTTGGGGCTGTAATTGAAGCAGGTTTCATAACAATATGTTGCTAACTATTATCATTATGTATACGTTCAAACTTCCGGCGTAGACATGCGTATCCATGACAACAATGATACCAACAGACTCCCGAGAATGAAAGAGAAATTATCGTTATTCCAGGACGCACCTTTGTCTATAGCACTGTCTCCATGTAATACAAGAGTAACATATTGTCAGATTACAGTGAATTCGACGAAGTTAAAGCGGCTCAAGATTTAAAAATGCTAATGGGTCGGGTTATGATGCATGTTGCCAAGATTGCATCTAGTGAATAATCTTCCTTACAGTAATACTGGACAAGGTTAAAGGACAGAATATGACAAAAAAGAGAAAGAAGTCAAAAGAAACACAACAGAAAATAGCAACAAAAAACTGAAACATGTTGCAAACCATCGTTTCGATACAAGCGTTATTATCAACGCTAGAAATCAAGCCAAAAGAAATAAGAAGTGCGTTTATGACACTAAAATTACCAAGACTCAAAAAATCATTAGAAAAACGAAAGAGCAAAAATTAATGAATTGTCAGAATACAAGCGGAAATTACTTAGAAAGAAAACCTATAAAAGAAACGTAAAAACCTGGTAAAGATTTTGTCCTACATTGTCACATGAGTGTCGTAAATTAAAAAATGGCTGTTGCAGCTTGGTGATATGGTATTTTGTGCCCGGGTGTTCAACATTGTCACACGAGTGTCGTAAATTAAAAAATGGCTGTTGCAGCTTGGTGATATGGTATTTTGTACCTGGGTGTCCAACATTGTCACACGAGTGTCGTAAATTAAAAAATGGCTGTTGCAGCTTGGTGATATGGTATTTTGTACCTGGGTGTCCAACATTGCCACACGAGTGTCGTAAATTAAAAAATGGCTGTTGCAGCTTGGTGATATGGTATTTTGTACCTGGGTGTCCAACATTGTCACACGAGTGTCGTAAATTAAAAAATGGCTGTTGCAGCTTGGTGATATGGTATTTTGTACCTCGGTGTCCAACATTGCCACACGAGTGTCGTAAATTAAAAAATGGCTGTTGCAGCTTGGTGATATGGTATTTTGTACCTGGGTGTCCAACATTGTCACACGAGTGTCGTAAATTAAAAAATGGCTGTTGCAGCTTGGTGATATGGTATTTTGTACCTCGGTGTCCAACATTGCCACACGAGTGTCGTAAATTAAAAAATGGCTGTTGCAGCTTGGTGATATGGTATTTTGTACCTGGGTGTCCAACATTGTCACACGAGTGTCGTAAATTAAAAAATGGCTGTTGCAGCTTGGTGATATGGTATTTTGTACCTCGGTGTCCAACATTGCCACACGAGTGTCGTAAATTAAAAAATGGCTGTTGCAGCTTGGTGATATGGTATTTTGTACCTGGGTGTCCAACATTGTCACACGAGTGTCGTAAATTAAAAAATGGCTGTTGCAGCTTGGTGATATGGTATTTTGTACCTCGGTGTCCAACATTGCCACACGAGTGTCGTAAATTAAAAAATGGCTGTTGCAGCTTGGTGATATGGTATTTTGTACCTGGGTGTCCAACATTGTCACACGAGTGTCGTAAATTAAAAAATGGCTGTTGCAGCTTGGTGATATGGTATTTTGTACCTCGGTGTCCAACATTGCCACACGAGTGTCGTAAATTAAAAAATGGCTGTTGCAGCTTGGTGATATGGTATTTTGTACCTGGGTGTCCAACATTGTCACACGAGTGTCGTAAATTAAAAAATGGCTGTTGCAGCTTGGTGATATGGTATTTGTACCTGGGTGTCCAACATTGTCACACGAGTGTCGTAAATTAAAAATTGGCTGTTGCAGCTTGGTGATATGGTATTTTGTACCTGGGTGTCCAACATTGTCACACGAGTGTCGTAAATTAAAAAATGGCTGCTGCAGCTTAGTGATATGGTATTTGTACCTGGGTGTCCAACATTGTCACACGAGTGTCGTAAATTAAAAAACGGCTGCTGCAGCTTGGTGATATGGTATTTTGTGCCCGGGTGTCCAACATTGCCACACGAGTGTCGTAAATTAAAAAATGGCTGCTGCAGCTTGGTGATATGGTATTTGTACCTGGGTGTCCAACATTGTCACACGAGTGTCGTAAATTAAAGAATGGCTGCTGCAGCTTGGTGATATGGTATTTGTACCTGGGTGTCCAACATTGTCACACGATTGTCGTAAATTAAAGAATGGCTGCTGCAGCTTGGTGATATGGTATTTTGTGCCCGGGTGTCCAACATTGCCATACGAGTGTCGTAAATTAAAGAATGGCTGCTGCAGCTTGGTGATATGGTATTTGTACCTGGGTGTCCAACATTGTCACACGAGTGTCGTAAATTAAAGAATGGCTGCTGCAGCTTGGTGATATGGTATTTGTACCTGGGTGTCCAACATTGTCACACGATTGTCGTAAATTAAAGAATGGCTGCTGCAGCTTGGTGATATGGTATTTTGTGCCCGGGTGTCCAACATTGCCATACGAGTGTCGTAAATTAAAGAATGGCTGCTGCAGCTTGGTGATATGGTATTTGTACCTGGGTGTCCAACATTGTCACACGAGTGTCGTAAATTAAAAAGCGGCTGCTGCAGCTTGGTGATATGGTATTTTGTACCTCGGTGTCCAACATTGCCACATGAGTGTCGTAAATTAAACAATGGCTGCTGCAGCTTGGTGATATGGTATTTTGTACTCGGTGTCCAACATTGCCACACGAGTGTCGTAAATTAAACAATGGCTACTGCAGCTTGGTGATATGGTATTCTGTACCTGGGTGTCTATCCAAAATTTAACGCATGCTAAGGCATTTTGTTACACTCTGCTGTTATTATAACCTTTCTTCATACAGTCATAACTAAACTGCACTTCAATGCTGCCTTCAAACGGTCCAAAGTTCAGATTTCTAGTGTACTCTAAATTCGTCGTTAACACACCAGTATTGAAACATCTTGCAGGGTGGTTAGCTTGTCTATTGACTTACAAGCCTCCAATACAACAAACAACTGCTAGTAAGGTAGCTAGAATGTTACACCCAGTGTTTATTCTACTTCCATTTAATTTCCAAACCAAATTCATTATCATTTAGGTTACTGTCTTTGTACATCGTGTTTTATTATACTGTATTACATTGCATTATATTGTATTGTACTGCATTGCGTTGCATTATGTTACGTTATGTTACATTATATCATATCTAACTACTGCATGTATTGAAATGTAGTCATCGATAAAGTTATTATTATCTAAAGCATCATCACTATGATCCATCACTAGCATCGTCATTATCATCACTGTCATCGTCGTCATCATCATCATCCATATGCATCATTGTTATCGCACCTCTATCACCACTGCAGTTAACATCACTATCATAAGTAACAATATCATACCACATCATCATCATCATCCTCATCAAAATTAGGCCATAACTAACGTGTTATAGTCACTGCTGTCATCGTCGTCGTCATCATCATCATCAATCTTCATCATTGTTATCGCCGCCTCTATCACCACTGCTGTTAACATCATTATCATAGGTAACATATCATACCACATCATCATCATCATGCTCATCAAAATTAGGCCATAACTAACATGTCACAGTCATCGCTGTGATCGTTGTCATCATCATCATCCATCTGCATCATTGTTATCGCCACCTCATCATCATAGCCAACAAATGATACCAAATCATCATCATCATTAAGCCAAAAAATGTTCTGCCGGTTATAGTCAATTAAGTGTTAAATTTATCAAAGCAAAACTGAACATTTGATTATCACTGTTTGCCAGACCACAGATCTGGGCTCGAGTCTATGGTCAGTGGGCTAAGGTTGGTCTAACGCTGCTAATAGGTTAGACTAAACAGCAAATTTTAGCTCCACAGCTAAACATTAAATTAAGACACTAAGCTCTAATAACTAAGTTCTAATAACCTTAAACTTGGCTACTTGTGGTAGCTTCTACTATCTCATCTGGCAGTGACATTCAGGTCTCCAAGGAGACATTAATCTTGCACTAATCTTTAGGACCAGACGGTTTAGCCTAGTGGTAATGCGTCTGCTTTCCGTCTGGGAGGTCGTGAGTTCGAACCAGCAGTCGGGGGTCATACCAAAGACTTTAAAAATGGTACCTGCTGTTGCCCTGCCTGACGAGTGGTATTTAGGGTAAAAGTGGGGTAATAATAGTCTCTGTTATGCAGTTGTAGGTTGTTATTCACAGTCGACGATAATAGCTCTTTGAGGTAATGTTAATTGTTCATCTAAAAGCCGACATTAAATAAAGATTATTATTATTATTATTTTTACTAAAGTCAAAAGTTTGAGTCATTGGTCAAAACAAGAATTAATGCCAAGCAAATTTTGATGGCAGATAGTTCGTAACTCCACAGCTAAACATTAAGTTAAGACACTAAGCTCTAATGACAAAGTTAAAACTCTGAAAATTGTGTTTGCTCTGCGCAGAAGGCAGAAAAAACCGACGCTGAAACCGGCTCTCCTCAACTTTGCCAGAACACGTGTTACACTTTTTTTCGCTCTGTTGACGGCACGGTATTTAGACAAGATTCCATGTTTACATTTGAAACCGTAGATACAGTATCGTTGTAGCAAAACAAATTCCCCTCAAACACTGATATTGCAAAACAAGACCGCCGCTCGAAACGCTGCTATACGTGCATTTTTTTAGTCACACGTAAACAAAATTGTTTCAGCCACTGTTAAGAAACGAAACTACTTACACTTCTGCACGATTAAAAAGTTGCAAATCAAATCTCAACTCAGTTGTACTGAAATTGGCAAAGGCAGGCCCTCTATTCTGCCCCTTGACTGCCTAAATATCTGCCCTTCCTCGACAAGAATGGAATAAGCTGACCTCTTTCATGACCAACAAGCTAACTTTAGCTGACCGAAGAAAACATATCTTTATACGTTCGAGCTATTTCTTTTTAAGATATCTTTGCATATATTTACGAATTGCAAACACATAAAATTCACTTACTTTTTCAATAGTATATCCAACTTTGTTGTGGTCGCGTCAAATGGAAATAGAAATTACCGCTAAACTAAATTTATCGTGTTCAAATACACCAAGAACGCATGAAAACTACACACTAATCACAAACGGCGTTACTAGTAACAAAAACTGAAATTATTTCTGCACGGAATAACAGCCAGTATTTGTACAGCTAGCACACTGCGGTTTTCACAACACTAGAACAGTAAATAATCATACAAGGCTCTACCACAGACACACGGTTCACTGTACAACATCAAGTTGACGCCTCGCACGCTCGAATAAACTTCGATTAAACATTGCAGCACACTCTCCACAGCTCGCTTGCTAGAGACCGACTGTTTATTATATGTGCGCGCCGTCTGGTGTTTGTTTAACCCCATTTTATGCCCGCCTTGTTGACCAATCGCGACGCGTTGTCATAGCAACATAGAGTAGCCGCTGGCCAAGCGAATAAGACTGACCACATGTGTATGTAGTAGCTGGGCGGCCTGGCGCTGACGGTGGGAGTAACCTAGCACTGAAGTTGACGACGAGGATAATAATGATGATGATGATGACAACGACAATGATGGTGACGTTTGACTATAGCTGTAGTACTGACACGCTTCATACAACTTAACTACTATAGGAAATTTCTAAAATTATACTAAACCTAGCCTTGAATTGCCTTTGCATTTATTACCGGCGAATCCACAAAAATTTGAACATTAGGGCACGTTCACACATATATGTGGAATGTGCGGCAACACAATATGCAGCAAAGTAGGTGCAGAATGCATAAAATATGCAGCAGTGCCATACAATTCATTTCATTCACTTTTAGCTTAGAAGAACTACCGCACGTTTTGCACACTGCACATTATGGATGTGAACAAGCCCTTAAATTTGCATGCTCGTACAAACACTGCCTTTCACCATATAAGTGTTGTAACGAGTAAAAAACAGTATTTAAACCTTCGGCATCGCCAACGTAACACGTCTAATTCAAATCCTGGATACATCCCAATTTTTCACATTTCCTGTCTTTTGAGTTTGGAACTAAAATTTAATTAGTTGTGAGTTTTTTCAACATCAGTATTCAAATCTAACAGGAAACAGCACCCCCTGCATAGCACTGCCCTGAAAATTAAAGCAAACAGCGCCCCCCATGCAGATCAGCCCCAAAATTAGGAGAAAACGGTACCTTTTGCGTAGAACCGCCCCCTAAATGAGAGTCATCATAACCTACAGAGACCAGAATAAGTAGAACATGTCTAATTATTTATGCATGTACAGGTGATGAATTATACAGGTAGCCTAACATCAGTTGCTAAAGCAGATAGAGAAGCTGGTAAATTAATTAACACTCACCTCGATTAGGCTCATTTGCAGGTATACAATGGGAAGCCGACAGGTAATAAACGAAGCCCACAGAGAAGCAGTAAAAAACTTGCGCGGTGAAATTTTGTTTATTTAATTGCTAATTAATTACTTCATAGTGAAGATGCAGGGAATTTGAATAAATTTACCATTTTTTACAAAAACGATACTTTCGCGTTACAGGAGAGTTTTCGGCTCACCATTGTAGCTGGACTGGAACCCAGCTTATTGCCAAGAACGATCGTTTAAGACGGAAAGCTTAATCAACAGAAGACATCTTAATACTGTGGAAGTACAGCACCCTGAAGCTGATTCTTGTTGGTCCGCCATCCATTCACCGACCAAGCTTAGCACTGTTTCGTTTAACTTTGGTCACAAAACGTATATGATGACCAAAGACCATTTTTCTAACCTTCCCTACCAATCCTTCTTCTAACCTTCCCTACCTACCCTTCCTTATCCTTTTTCTACCCTTCGTACTCTAGCCTTCCCTACCTACCCTATAGAAAAAAGTATTACGTAACAATTTTGGGTGAGACAACTTACCAGTAATGCAGAAAATTGAACATAGATGGCACCATAGGATAATTTTGTAAAGTTCTCAAAAGGTGGCAGCACAGTGCAAAGTTTCAATATGACAATAGACGTACATGACAATTTGAGAGCAGAATTGGTGTCACGCAAATTCTCATTTCACAATTTTTACAAAATCAAATACTCACTTCTGAAAACTTTAACGCGCAATTTGTTCCGCAACATTACAAAGTAACTTCCACCGGCTAACAGCCACTTAACGTTTAAATGTATCTAGGTGCCAGTACCGTGACTATCAACGTGTCGTTAAACTTGTTTTATTGCAAAATTGCGCAATTAGAGATGAGACGTAGCCAAGCGAGAACAATAACGCGTGCAGAACTCAGTCATCACGCGAGCACTCCAACCCTTCTAATGCACAGCCTCTTTAATGGAGGAAGAGCTGACGTTTTTGCGGTTGCCACGACAACCACAGAATCAACAAGATAACATGGAGAAGTTTCGCTTAACATAAATTTCATAAAAAAGTATTCCGAATGTAATCTCAAACTGAATACTATGCTGGTAGTATGCTGGAATGTAGCTTTAATTTTACCATCAATTACGACATTAAAAGGTTCAATAATTTAAACAGTGGCAGGTTTTTCATTCATTGCAAGGCCACGAAAAAAAATCAAGAAAAATTTCAAAATTGTGAACCGGCTAACTGACCAAAATTGAATTAATCTACACACAGGCAGCAAAATTTATGAAACACCAAAAAAATGAATACATAAAATTGTGAATAGATCGTGATGAACATACTAAATTACCGGAGTTTTCATACATACATTTTGTTTTAAACATAAGTCCTTATTTCTGTCGTTTCAGTTTAGCATTTTTTATTGTAAAATCTGATTACGCTGATTATTAACCTTATCAATTAAATATTTTAAAAGCATTGAGAGTAACACAGTTTGATAATGGTAATCACCTGCATTCTTTTTCCACAGTAATCTTAATAAAACGTGACTATGCTCAACAGGTTACTGAACACTTTATAATCATGATCACACTTTTTCTTAGTTCTCGTTCCATTTCCATTTCATCTTTCATTCATTACTCCCCCCACCCCACTTTTAGGTTTATATTATCATTATTTCAATTATTAATCACTTCTTTAGGATTTTCACGTACAGTTTGGCCTGTCAAGTTATGCTTTTTGGCTCAAACTGTATGCATCAAAATTACTCTGTAATATAATTTGCACATGTATATGCTGCATAAGAATCTCTTTTGTAATTTCTGGATTATACTGTATTTGTATTTATATTTACTTCAGTGAAATTATCTGTATTTTTATTGTAATTGTTAGATGCAGAGTGGAAATAAATAAACTTATAAACTTATACTGATTATTAACCAAAAAACACTTACCAATTATACTAAATCAGTTTATTAAACAATGATCATTATATAATGTAAAAACAAATATGCAGTATGAAAAGTAACCTTTGCGCATGCGCAGCATCGGTTGGCAGACAAAGATAAACATAAATACGATTACAGATCTGGTGACATCAATAACATCATCCTAGTTACATTGATTAAGCTAATTACTAACTCGCAGCCTCATGTGCAAATTAATGTTAAACACAAGCGGAGTGGAACGCCATCTAGCGTGTGCAGGGGTAATAATAATCGTAATATTCGGTCAACGATCAAACCTGCAGACACTCACCTCATTAAGTGCTCATTTCAAAATCTTAATGAGTTTATTGACTTGAAGAAATGAAGCTTTGGCCAGTTCGTGTCACGCACAAACACTCGACAGGTTATTTCTCAGCGATATTATTATTCCCTGTTTCTTAAAGTAACTGCTTTCAAGTCATAATTGCCGTTACAGTAGCCGTGTTTTAGGTTTATTAACCGTTCACTTAGAGATGTTCTTATAACATTAACATCTATAAGGTATGGCAGGTGACACAGGTAGCGTCATCTAGTGGCGAAATTACAAACATTTTCCAGTTTCAACTCTGGTCAAAAGCAAAAAAAATGTTTAAATAAATGAAGTAGACTATTAATAAACTTTCTTTTTAAAAAGTGAAATATTTTATCCGTAAATCAGTTTTTACCTAAAATTTTTGTTAAAACGTGATAACAATGCAAAGAATTCACTATTAGATTATTAAATGAATTGATTCCGGTTAACGTCGTTGAAAGACATCTATAACAAAATCTTGAAACTTTCACAAGTTTGAATTTAAGGGGAAACCACTAGTCTTTATTTCTGCGAAAATTAAAAAATATATGAGCAAACCGGCTGGTGACAATTTCATTGAAATTATTATGAAATAAATTGGCTATAAACAAATCAAACAAAAGAATTAAAAAATTACAAATAAAAAATAAACTTACATTATTGTGGCAAAATGAACTACATAAATTTTATCTTATATTGAATAATGAAATAAGTTTAATTTCTCTAGCTCTTACAAAACAATACATTCACACAGCTTTCTAAACATTATAATAAAGACTTAATTAGGTCAAAAGATAAACTCTAAAATTAACAACAAGGTGGAGCCACCTTAGGAAACTAGGCCTTAACAATTTCTAATTTTCAACCTGGTGCGTTTCACATTTGAAATAACCACTTTTTTACTTAAACTTCAAGATTAAAACATTTTTAATATTCATCCTCATGTTGGCTTGTTTAGTGGCTAACAAGGAGATTTATGAGTTACTCTTTGCGCAGTAACTTTATAAAGAGGTGTGTTTTGTCGTGATCGTTGTTTTCGTTGTCGTTGTTTTTGGCAAAATGCAAAGCTTGGCACTCGTTTGCGGCACGATGACGCAAACAATGTTGCTTCAATGTAATTTTCATGAAAAAACATATTCCATGACAACGGTAAATAGTGTTCTAAATGACGTATCTAGTGGCACTGCGTGTTACAAAAGTTTGTAAAAATAAGTGTGAGCAAATGTGCATGCATGTGTGCGCATGCGTGTGTGTGTGTGTGTGGAAGCGCCGCAGAGGAGGTCAACAGAAGCATTTCTGGCATCAAATCAAGCACGATATTGTGTCTCCTCTTGGGCTCGACCACTACCACCAAGTTTCCGATTATCTCACAGAGCTGCCGTCGTACTGCGAGAACCGGACGCAGTGGCGTGCGATGGTTCCGGATGCTACCTGTGCTGGCCTGCCTCCACCTGGTGGGGGCAGCAAGTAAGCAAGTGTGTGTGTGTGTGAGTGCGTGCGTGCGTGCATGTGTGTTTTTGCCTGCTTATGTATATGTGTGCTTGCAAACCAAAACCGTCCATAAGTCAGCATAGTTAAAACTACGTTATGATGCTTCAAACTAGAATGCACTAAAAATTTGGTCAAATGTCAATTTTTCATTTTTTAGAAAAACAAGAGCTAAATATATTTGACTTCTATATTGTAGCATCAAATTTTAAGAAAATGTCCAAAAAAACTAAGAATCTAATTTTATAAACCTGTTACGTAGAAACTAGTACTGCAATTGTAAAAAAACTTGTGCAAGTATTCAGTTTGCTTCGGATTTTTCCTGCTGCCAAGCCCAGATCTGCATCAGGAAGAGCCCTCTACTGGATTTAAACATAACTTCGATGTCTATTGCAAAGTTCATAGCAACTAGCATTTGTGCGGTTGCTAAGTGTTTTGTAGAAATGCAACAAAAAACAATGGCTAACTTTAACAGTGATTTTCTCAAGATTATGTTTTTCAATATGTAGCCTGCACCTCAATTTCAACATGGATTATCTCAGCTTGGAAGTAACATAGAGTGATGAGCTTGGTATCAAAATGATCCTCATGAAATGGAGAGTCGAGATATGTGAATAACTAGAAAAGCTTAATTGCTGACTTATGGACGATTTTGCTATGCAAGCACAATATAGAATTTAATATAAAAAAGAAAAGTTGGCTTATCATCCCCACATATTGGTAATAATTATATAATATTAACGTTTGTAGAACTTTATGGATGCCAAATCTATTGAAGCTTTTACTCACTAAACTGCACTACACTTGTGAGCTTCTTGTAGGCTACATACACGTTTCCTTACCTGTTAAATTTGGTTTTGCCCCTTTAACTGTCATCAGTCATGTGACCAGGTAGTTAGCAAGGTAGACATTACCTGGCATGCAGTTGAAGTTGATATGATGTGAAATTTGTGAATTCATTTGTATTGGTTTTTCAAGTCATAAGTGCCCAAAACTCAAGGAGACCACATGTAAGTGTCTAAATATCTTTGTTTTAATTGCTTTATACAATTAGGGCTATTTTGCTGTTAATTTTGTATAATTATAATCGAAAATCACGTAACCTAATTTAGTAATTTAAGTAATTTACCTGGATCAAACTTATGTTTTTCGCTAAAAACTTATTACTGTAATTTATTATTACAGATAAAACGACAATTGCTGCATTTTAAACATATTTAGATGTTCTGGAGTTTAAATGCAGTCCACTCCTCATTCTTAGCAAAAACTTCATCCATCATTTATAAAATCTGAGTTTTACAACCTTGAGGAGAAGATAAATTGCTGATTCAGAACAACAACTGCAACTGTTTGGCTTCATCAACACATGTTAGCTTGTGAGATAGCTTCATCAACACATGTTAGCTTGTGAGATGGCTTCATCAACACATGTTAGCTTGTGAGATGGCTTCATCAACACATGTTAGCTTGTGAGATGGCTTCATCAACACATGTTAGCTTGTGAGACAGCATGGCAATAGTTCAAGTCGGTGAAGCAATTTAAAACTCTATGTAGAATTTTGCACCTGGTACGGGTATTGAACACGCTGCTTGATCAAATAGTCCCCAGCTCCAGAGGCCCAAATATAGGGGTAATAAATTCAAGTTTTTTATACTTCTGTGAATTAATTTAAAACTACATTTAGAATTTTGTACCTAGTACGGGTATTGAACTCGCTGCTTGATCAAATAGTGACCAGCTCCAGTGCCCCAAATACAGGGGTAATAGATTCAAGTTTTTTATACTTCGGTGAATCAATTTAAAACTACATTTAGAATTTTGTACCTAGTACGGGTATTGAACTCACTGCTTGATCAAATGGTAACCAGTGCCCCAAATATAGGGGTAATAAATTCAAGTTTTTTATACTTCGGTGAATCAATTTAAAACTACATTTAGAATGTTGTACCTAGTACGGGTATTGAACTCACTGCTTGATCAAATGGTAGCCAGCTCCAGTGCCCCAAATACAAGTGTAATAAATTCAAGTTTTTTATACAAAAAAAACAAACAATTGCAATAGTTTGACTAATAGAGTTAATTAGTTATTCAGAATTTTTTCAGTCAAAGTGCCTAATTTTACTATTCTCCATGAAGAAGCCAAACTACAAATCTACATATACTGACATTTTGCAAATTCATGGACTCAGCCAAGTGCGACCATGAACATTTCTAATTCAAACTTCAGACAGTTGTGACAGCACAATTAACGTTTACCATTTACCATCAACAAATCGGGAATAAAGGAATGCTATTGGTTCCCATCTCAATAAAGCATTACAATGACAGAAGGTCTACGTGGTTCTCTCACGCTGCAATCATGTACTTCTATTGATTTTTGAAACTTGTCCAGTTTAACCTTAAACTTGGCTACTTGTGGTAGCTTCTACTATCTCATCTGGCAGTGACATGCAGGTCTCCAAGGAGACATTAATCTTACACTAATCTTTAGGACCAGACGGTTTAGTCTAGTGTAATGCGTCTGCTTTCCCGTCTGGGAGGTCGTGAGTTCGAACCAGCGGCCGGGTCGTACCAAAGACTTTAAAAATGGTACCTGCTGTTGCCCTGCCTGACGCGTGGTATTTAGGGTAAAAGTGGGGTAATAATAGTCTCTGTTATGTAGTTGTAGGTTGTTATTCACAGTCGACGATAATAGCTCTTTGAGGTAATGTTAATTGTTCATCTAAAAGCCGACATTAAATAAAGATTATTATTATTATTATTATTATTACTAAAGTCGAAAGTTTGAGTCATTGGTCAAAACAAGAATCAATGCTATGGAGTTGAGAGGAAATTCATTGTTTCCATGGAAAGATCACAAATATGAAAGTGTATGCGACTGTAATGATTAGCAGGATGACAGAGGCAAAGAAATAACAAAATCAAAGGCTAAAAAGCTACAACGAAACAATGCAAAAGAACTTCCTGAGCGACCTAATAAAAAGAAGAAAAGCTAATGGTACTCAAGTACTAGTGGATCAGTCATTGCTATAGTTATTTTAGTTACTATACTTTACTATACTAAGTTAGTGTTAGTAATAGTAACTAAATAATTTATTTGCAAATTATTACAAATCGCCAAATGACAGACATTTCGGCAATCTCTAGTGTGACAAAAGAGGCAACGCCATTCATCCTAATCTCAAGTTGTCAAACCTTTAATGTAAGCAGCATGGAAGTGCATTATACGTGGAACCCTAGTTAATTACGTGACTTACCTACCCGTTTTATCACTACATGCTATTTTTCCTAAGCAACAAGCAGCGAACACTGACAATAATTTTGTTCCAACTAATAATGTCCGTGTATCACGGTTACTTCTCATAACACGATTATGAAATTTCTCGAGACAACTTCAATTACCGTCAACTTACAAAATTTCCACCAATTCGCTGCTAGCAATACAGGAAATCAATAGCAGGAATAATCATGGTTAAATCGCTTTTCCGTAGCAACTTACACGACGCTGTGCTCTTATCGTTTTCTGTCAAGGGAAAACTGGCATGCGCGATCTGAACTGGCTGGTCAGTTACAACAGAATTTAGAACTGTCACGATTGCTATGAAACATGGTAGTCGAATTAGTGCCGTCCAGCGGTCATGGAGTTTGCCTTGTCATCAGAACGTCCTTATTTCAAACCTGACTACGTCCAATCTTTTTCGTTATTTGTTGCTTGGTTTCAAAATTTTGATATTAGTGGGTTTGCACCATCATTATTAATAATTTTCATGTTAAATTTATAAATAAGTAATTAGCTATACACAGGAATGTCTGGCTCAAAGTTAATTAAAATTTTTAAACATCATCTAATTATTCTTCTTTTTAACATTGTGTGCCATAACTCAGATTTCTAACACATGTTTGCACAAAAAATTTGCCTTTAAGCAGAAATAAATTGACGAACTACACTAACTAATTAGTTAAAATCACTCTTGCCTTAGCAATCTATAACATCGAAGTGCCAAACCAGCTGTTAAGGAAGCTGCCATGATTGGTAAAGATGATAGTATTCTAGGAGCCGTAACTGTGGAAGTCTGTTGCACACTCAAGGTCCCTGTCTCATGATTATGAAATCTTTTTGCAGTTCTAGATTCTCAAGTTTAGTATAAAAATTCAATTAATTACCGTTAACCACCATCGTCTTATTAAGATTAAGTGAATAATAATTACTTAGACAATTTCGGTCTCAATATTAATCAAAATCAAAAAATTGTCTGAATGCATGTAATTAGAATCATTTTAGCATGACTGAGCGACATAGCTTTGAAAACGGTGAACTGGTTGATCAGTAAGCCTATAAAGCTTATGTGTCTTAATCGTTTCAAAGCATGATAAACCAATGGGGGCGTCTGCCTTGTACGTAGAAGGTCGTCGGTTCAAACCCAGTACGTGTTCCAACTTTTTCACAATCCTGTTTTTTAAATTTGGATAAACATGATAATTATAAAGTATTATTTTGTAAACTCGACTGCTGCGGTTTTTAGTTGTCATTTTACAGAGCAGCAAATTCACGTGGAAAGTGTTGAGTGACTTTCTGATTGTGATGAAATCGGTTTTGTCATAATTCAAGATGGAAGCATTGAATTCTATTTCGCAGTTCAGAATTACAAAAGAATTTTTTCACAATTTTGACTAAATCTATTACAGAACATGCAAAACAATCAAAGTGTTTCCTGTTTACAACAAATAATAGTTAGAAGACATTTTTACATGCAACAGATGTAATCTTGGTACTCGTTGCTTACAAGTCTGCTCAGTTATTCTAAAGATCGCCGAATCAGCATGTCCTCGTCTAGTCTGGTTAGTAGAAGTAATTAACTTAAAACGGATTACACAGTGTGGCAAATAATAACAATTGGTATTTTTATTACATATTTTGTAAAAATGTTATAATAATAATAATAATAATAATAATAATAATAATAATAATAATAATAATAATAATAATAATAATAATAATAATAATAATAATAACAACAATAATAATAATAATAATGATGATGGTGATGATGATGATGATAATAATAATAATAATAATCTTTTATTTAAAGTCGGTTTTTGATTGAACAATTAACATCAGCTCGAATAGCTTTTATCGCCGACTGTAAATAACAACCTACAACTACATAACACAGACTATTATTACCCCACTTTTACCCTAAATACCACGCGCCTGGCAGGGCAACAGCAGATACCATTTTTAAAGTATTTGGTATCACCCGGCCGCTGTATCGAACTCACGACCTCCCAGATGGAAAGCGGGCTCGTTATCACTAGACTAAATCGTTTGCTCAATTTATAAAAATTGCTGTTCTTTCTTGCAGTTAGAAGATCGAAGTGAAGAGAGCATTCGCCCAAGAACCAGTGATGAAAGAACGGTATGGTTTAGATTTAAAGGAAAACCAGATGATTGTGTAAATACGAGCTCAGAATAAAGAAATGCTGTAAAACATTGAAAACTACAATCGCTTTTTGTTAAATCGAAGCTTAGATTAAATAATAATTACCTCGGATAATTCAAATTTCGTTAAACTTTCAAAGCTACGCGCGGCTCAGTGAATCAACTAAGACTGGCAACGGCGCCTTTTTGTCACGTTCGCCTGGCCGATGAATAGAAGGTGGTACAGTGATATACATTATCATCAACTGCAGTGTTAGTTTCTGTCGTCATATGACGTTGAGCCCATTTTGTGACATCACGCGTTTAAACATAAACACTCACGCTAACGTGTTTGGCCCGCAAAGGGAGTTGCCTACCATTGCACAAACTGTAGATAGTTTCTGGCGTAAGCGATAGCTGTGTTCGGTTGCCGTTAAGTAAATTTCTATGCTAATTACTCAAATGTAAGAAACACTTGGTAACCCTTATAGCAAGAAAATGTATATTTTGCACAGTAAATTAAAATGAGATTGAGTCTAAAACATTGACCGGATTTCCTTTAAATTTCTATAACGTATCGAGTGAAAAGCCTTTTTGCAGAGCAGGCAACTAATTTTTCACATAATTATTGACGATCTGTCAGTCTGCCATCACAGGCAACGTGCTCTGATCGAGTTTGCTTAGTAGAAAAAATAACAATAATTTAAAAGAAATTGCTGTTTCATGGCGCCATTTTGATTGTTTAAATGTTTTTTTTTGTTTCAGACAATTCCAGAATCAAGTCGTGAGAATGTGCTATCAGAATACAGCGAGAGAAGTGTGAGTTTTGAAATTTCACTAATGTAACTAGTAAAATATTGTTTCTGACCGCTAATGCAAGCAAAAAATACTAGAAAATACTGGAGCGTGTCTCTCTCGACACCTGATCAAGCTTGCATAAAAAATCAATTTAAAAAGAATTGTTGTTTCATATCATTAATTGGATTTCTTGTATGCATTTTTTTAACTTTTTATTTCTGTTTCAGACTTTACCAGAATCAAGTCGTGAGAATGTACGTTCAGAATACAGCGAGAGGAGTGTAAGTTTTGAAATTTCTGTAGTGTAACAAGTGAAACGTCCCTTATGACGAACGTTGTGAAAATACTAGAAAATTATACTGGGGCTAATTTCTTGATCCCTTTATCAAGCCTGCTTAGCAGAAAAAGTAGTTTATTTCAAATTAATTATTGTTTCATAGCGCTAATTGGATTTCATGGGGGGGGGGGGAGTTTACATTTATCTACGCAATTTAAATATCCTAGCTCTAACCCTAACCCCAATCTCAACCCTAATCCTACTTTTAACCCTAACCCTAACCCCAATCTCAACCCTAATCCTACTTTTAACCCTAACCCTAACCCCAATCTCAACCCTAATCCTACTTTTACCCCTAACCCTAACCCCAATCTCAACCCTAATCCTATTTTTAACCCTAACCCAACCCCAATCTCAACCCTAATCCTACTTTTACCCCTAACCCTAACCCCAATCTCAACCCTAATCCTATTTTTAACCCTAACCCAACCCCAATCTCAACCCTAATCCTATTTTTAACCCTAACCCTAACCCCAATCTCAACCCCAATCCTATTTTTAACCCTAACCCCAATCTCAACCCTAATCCTACTTTTACCCCTAACCCTAACCCCAATCTCAACCCTAATCCTATTTTTAACCCTAACCCAACCCCAATCTCAACCCTAATCCTATTTTTAACCCTAACCCTGACCCCAATCTCAACCCCAATCCTATTTTTAACCCTAACCCTGACCCCAATCTCAACCCTAATCCTATTTTTAACCCTAACCCTGACCCCAATCTCAACCCTAATCCTATTTTTAACCCTAACCCTAACCCCAATCTCAACCCTAATGCTATTTTTAACCCTAACCCTAACCCGCTTAAGGAACATGGGGGAAATTTAGCCCTCTACTTTGCATTTTCTAAATTAAATCATTTTTTCCTCAGAGCATACCAGAATCAAGTCGAGAGAATGTACGTTCAGCATACAGTGACGAAACCCGAGGTCAAACGGTAAGCTTGTTAATTTGAAACTTTTTTGCGTATCAATGAAAAGTCCCTTCTGATGAGCGTTGAGATAGCTGATGTAGGTAGATGAGAGATGAGGTATACGCAACCATGTGTATTAAAGCACTTCTGCTGCTCACGATCCCTTAGTCGCCATCTAGACTTTACTGCTCAGAACTGGGATCCAGCATGGTAGAGTGAAAAACATGACTTAAAGGAAACGTCAAGTCTTCTGGGACTTGAAGGAAAAGGTCAAGTCTCCTAGAAATTTGGGCTTGCTTCAGTGTTTGCGAAAAATGTTAGAAGAATTCAGTAACACGTGTGCAATAAATTATACTCGTGTAATTATAAAAATCAATTTAAAGATACGAGATTTCACACTTGGGCGTTCCGATTTTGAACATCCATTGTTCCACCAATGACGTCATTCACCGGATAGAGAAAAGCAGTGCACTGCCAGCTTCATTCAACACAGTATAAATAAAAATTATGTCTTTACAAAAAATTAAATAGCTAATTTTGTGATATTTTTGCATGAACGTTAGGACAGATGCAAACGTTCGAATTAGTTTCACTGGCGTGCGCTTACGGAAAGTCACGATGCGCTTACGAAAAGTTACGAAATTTACTTAACTCGCCAAATAACTCGGAAGCGTGTTCAGACCAGAGAGTTACACTTGCTGCTAGTTATTCTCCAACAGCAAGCACGATCTGACACTCACTGCAACTAACTTACTATTGCGTTCACACTATATAGTAACTCAAAACACCTCTCAGCAACTGACGGAGTTTGCAATTTCTTGTTGGCAGTAACTCGCAAAACAGTTCACACACGAATGTTTCGCTACCCTTGTAAACCCTACAGCAAAATTTTGTCTACCCTCCATTGTAAGTTTGTAAGATTTGACATGCACTATATTATTTTATAGCAAAGTGAAGACACTATGGATTCTAGAAGTTCCAAACCCAAAATAAGAGAGAAGAGAGCATCTCGTTTTCAAAAAAGCTTCTCCAGAAACGTCAGTTGGCAAACCATGGGAGTAAGTCTAAACAACGTTCTCTTATCTGTAGATAAATAAATTTTCATGTTTTTGTGAATTATGAATTTATTCCACAGCAACTCATACATACATATAAATTGATATTACATTGAAAAAAAGTAAATAAACTATGCGAGTTACTGTGAGGAGGAGGAAGGAGCATTGAGCTTTTGAGTCCTCCTCCAGATAAGTGAAACAATTGACAATTAACATTACATTTTCATCAGTTATAACGTCGAATTTAACTGATCGTCTTAAATGGATCAAATCGTCAACATCCCGTTAAAAAATTTATCCCGATCCCGAATCTTCTAAGATCACTTACAGGAAGTGGTCGTTACGAGTTCCCGTAGTGGTCATTCTGGCCCTGCGACTGTCACGGAAGTCCGCGACGGGTACGGCATTATCTGCCTAGTGTAGACGAGGCTTTAGATCACTAGTTTAAACACTGGTCGCGTTTTCAAATCTGTTTCTCAATCAAATTTTATTCAACTTCAGACAGGAGGCGACAGATCACCGTCAATCGATTTAAGAGGAATGGAGCAGGGAAGGAGAAAGACGGTAAGCCCTATTTTCAATGGTTTTAGACTAGGCTTGATTTGAATAGAAATGACCAGGACTTGACATGACTCATCTGGACTGGATTACGCGCTGGACTGGACTGGTCTAGCAGCATCCACTGATTCTACTCTGGACTAGTGTGGGCGGGGCTTTACTAAAATTGTAGTTCTACGATAGACAAGGCCAGGCCAGACCAATAAGAGCGCAAATGATTGTACTGGGACCTGAACATAAATATTTTAAAATAATTATGCGATTGTTTAATATATCATAGTTATCAGAAAAGTGTACATCTGCCTGCATCACGGACTCATCTCTTCTTGTTGCAGATGAGTTTTCAGCAAGATTTTGATGTGAATCAATACATCACAAAGAAAACTGTAACTTGTGGAATGATGGATGTGGCACTGATGATGTCAAATGCAGCACAATTAAAAGTAAATAATTAACTTAATTAACTATGAAATACTTATGCTAATATAATGATGTTGTAAAGAAAGATGGAATAATCATGACTTGACTGAACCTGGATTTGAACCCAGACCTTTGCATTCAAAGTGAATCCACTATAGACTTTTAGTCGTCTGCTTATTTGTGTTATAGTTTAATTCAATTGTACTGAGATTGAATTTAACTTCTGTGGCCGTTACGCTAGTTTAATCATCGTTGTCGTCAGCGTTATCATCAGTAACAGCTGCTGCTGTTGCTGCAGCAGGAGCAAAATCATCATCAACAACAACAACATCATCATCAAAAACAACAACAACAACATTATCATCAACAACAACAACAACAACATTATCATCAACAACAACAACAACAACAACAAGAATAAGAGCAGTAGAAACAGCAGAATGAAGATGACAAAAACACAGCAGAGTTTGTTTACTGTATTCATTGGGAACAACAAAGATGTAGTTTATGAGTTAGTGATATCGGTACCCCTTTACGAAAACCAAATGAAACTTCTTGAAACTGTTATTACATATATTATATTTCAAGTAGTAATGTTCACAAAGATATGGTGATTATTGAAAACAGAATGTTGCCTTTGTCTGTGTTTTATCCAGTGGTGGTTGTTCACTACGTGTACGCGACTACAGTATCAATAAATCTAACAGCAAGTTTTTTTCATTTAGAAAAATGAATTTTTCATTTTACAGTTTAGTGTTGTTTTTATTCTGAATTACACACATCTGGGTACCGTAATCTTTTCAGTACTTAGGGCCTCTTGAGGTTTTAATCTGGCACTGCAAATATCAGTTGATTTTTTTTTATTTCAGACGTTGGTAGAAGTTGGAACAGAAAATCCTACCTACTACTTACTGTTGAGCCTTGTACTGGCCTCCATTGCACTGCAAATTGGCGTAGGACTAATATTTATGATGACAGGGAAAACTTCCATAACAAGACAGGATAAACAGTTACAGCGTAACAAGTGGAACAACGCAGCGACAATGGGAGTATTCTTTATAACCGTCATCAACATCTTGACTAATACTTTCGGCATTTCTTCGAGCCCCCCTGTTCCGCCAAGTCATTAGAATTGTCACTTAGAAACAAAGGAAATGTTTTAATCGCCCGCTGTCTTGTTTCCGGTGGTCCAGCATAAGCTTACAGACTTAGCAAAAAATAAACAAAAATTCATAAATTTGCGAGTTGCTTTAAATACTGTCGAATTCTACTAAACCTTCGCCTAGGGCATCATTAAATTTCACTATTTTACTGTGTCGTCTTAAAATTACATATCTGTCAGTGACAACAGCTCTTTGTAGTTATACATACTGCTCGCCAGCAACAGTTATTCAATAAATCCATATTTTCACAATCTACGTTTTTGTTTAATTTGATTTCTACAGAATTATTATTAAATTAGGTGTTTTGCAAATTATAAATCTACTTACTAAGCCGTTTAGTTGAGAAAGAATTACTCAAACGGAAAGCTATTGCTGTCTACTAGTTGCAACAATATGGCTGCCTCAGGTGCACGCACCTTCTGGCTGCCAGTTGCAGAAATTTTAAATAAGTCAACTCAGCATTCAAACTCTACAAAACTTCATTAATTATTATTACAAAACCTCATCTTTACTATTGTCATACTTCAATCACATTACTAAGAAACACAATTTGTTTCATTCTCACCAATTTTTTGAAGTAGGTTTTCATGTATAATAGCAATGCTGGTTGGAATAAATCTCACATCACTTTATCAATGCTGGCATTATTACAATAATTAGCATGCAGCAACTTAAATAGAGTATTACTGTAATCAATAACTTATGCTGCTACATCCGACTACACATTACACAATGTACAATTAAGCCTAGACATTAGATTAAAGCTAGACTCTGATTCTTAAGCTAAATACTCGACAACATAAGAATATTCTCACATCAGGTGAGATGATAAAGATATAATCGAATAAGGATGAAACTTTCACAGACTTTTACAAGAAGGATGCATCATCTTCCTTGGGAATTACCTTAAAATTCATTTCATTAAAATTTTTTGATTAGTGCCTTCTTGAAAAATATGCTTAACTTAAGTGCGTTAACTTGATAAAACCAATTCAGAATTTATGATCATAAGCTGATTAAAGTTTGATGATAAGTCTGATTATGATGATAAGCTGATAAGCTGATCATGAGCATCATGGTTTTGCAACTGTTTTAAATAAAGTGGCGCCAAGTCACACCCTTGGGGAACACCATTATAGTTATCAATAGTCTGTCTATCAAAGTCTAACAAGCAGCTGCCTGAGTATTGATATTAGTGGTTAAAAACTACCACACAACAATTACATGTTTTTGCACAACAATTGCACCAACCAGAGGCAAGCCACAATCGCCACAGTGGCTTTTAGACTACAACTTCCTGCACAGAGGAACTGGTTTCGCAGTAAGTCCATTAGTTTTATGTATTTCAGTGATGGTGGTGCCGCACATTGGCCGAGATTGGATTGTCTTGTCCACGTGACCTCACGAAGCCACTTTAGATTACAGTCACAATTTAATGGATTGCCTGTCAATGTAAACAAGATAGTAGTAAATAAATGCTAGTTGTGATTTAAAACGTTTTAATACCTAAGCGCCACCTATTTCACGTTTAACTAGTTGCACTTAAAGTTGCATCAATTACATTTAGCTGTAGTATTACCTTAAAGTAATGGGCTTAGATATCTCCATTACAGCTTAGATATAACTAAGAAAAGTAACTTTCTGATATTCTGTCACCAATTGAATAAGCTGCATGAATACTGTAACTTTCAATTATTATCAACACTGGCCTCTGCAAAACGGACTATTCAATTCAAACAGCTCAACCGAATTATTAAAACATCAATACAGTTAGCATTCAGAACTGCTTTAGTTACCAACTTCAGTCGACTATGTGATCCACAGTAGTAGTAAACGACTATGTAGTAAACGACCCCACTACCCACTACCCACTACTGCTGCTGCTGCTGCTGCTGCTGCTGCTGCTGCTGCTACTACTACTACTACTACTACTACTGCTACTGCTACTACTACTACTACTACTACTACTACTACTACTACTACTACTACTACTACTACTACTACTACTACTACTACTACTACTACTACTACTACTACTACTACTACTACTACTACTACGGCATGCAGTAGCACAATCTCATCAGTGTTATCAACCTACCAGTTAAACGAAGTTCAATTTGTTCAGCGTTATCAGTGAATTTATCAATTCTTGAGATGTTGTTATTGGTCAGCACGACTCTATTCAGAGACTTTAAGTCAGCTAAGTTTATTTTCAGGTGATTCAGTCTTGCTGATTCAGTGATCTTCAACTCTTCAATATCTGTCAGTGAAGAGAAGGCACCGGAGTGGACACTGGTCAAACCTGGAGCTTGTATCGCCAGCTTTATCACCTCTTTCACACCTTCGAAAGTGGTTTTCTGAATTTCCTTAAATGCTTTGTTCAGGTTCAGGTTTACAATTTTGATTTCCTTGCCTTCCAAGAAGCGGGTGGGAAATCTAAAATGATAGAATAGATAATAATAAACAATAGCAGTAATTTAAAAACAACAATAATAAACAATAGCAGTAATTTGAAAGCAACAACAATAAACAATAGCAGTAATTTAAAACAACAATAATAAACAATAGCAGTAATTTAAAAACAACAATAATAAACAATAGCAGTAAAAATGATGACGCCACGGCTGAAGAACAAAAATGACCACAAACGTTTGAAACGCGGGTCGCTGAAAGTACAGGTGTCATCTAGTTTGCAAATTTAAACTGGAACCAGCCTCACAATCGGTCCCCATGTGCCTAGACGAATAGCTATGAATGTGATTAGCTTCTGTTGCTTCCATTAGCAGAACCATAGGCAACTATGATCGTAGAAGCAGCAGTAACAACAACAACGACAACTACAAATAAACATTTCCGTTTATTGAGTTGTGTCAAAATTCAACTAATTGTAGTTTTGTACAATGATGACCTTGACATTAAGATTAAAAATAATAATCGTTAAACATTTTTTGTTTTTTGATCAAATTTTCTAGTGAGATTCGTCTTGCGTGGTATCTATATAGAAATAGCAAAACCGTTTTAAACGTAGTAAGAGTTAATGATAAAGACAAAGGCAAAGTTAGAGTTAAAGACAAAGGCAAAGGCAAAGGCAAAGATAAAGTTAAAGTTAAAGGTAAAGACAAAGGCAAAGGCAAAGACAAAGGCAAAGGCAAAGGCAAAGGCAAAGGCAAAGATAAAGTTAAAGGTAAAGACAAAGGCAAAGGCAAAGACAAAGGCAAAGATAAAAATAAAGGCAAAGGCAAAGGCAAAGGCAAAGGCAAAGGCAAAGGCAAAGGCAAAGGCAAAGATAAAGATAAAGGCAAAGGCAAAGGCAAAGACAAAGGCAAAGGCAAAGATAAAGGTAAAGGTAAAGATAAATGTATGGCTACAGGTACAGGTACAGGTACAGGTAAAGGCAAAGGCATACGGCAAAGGCAAAGGCAAAAGCAAAAGCAAAGACAAAGACAAAAACAAAGACAAAGACAAAGACAAAGACAAAAACAAAGACACGGACAAAGTCAAAGATAAAGATAAATGTAAAGATAAAGATAGAGGCAAAGATAAAGATAAAGATGAAGATAAAGATAAAGGCAAAGATAAAGATAAAGATAAAGGTAAAGATAAAGATAAATGTAAAGAAAAAGATAAAGGCAAAGGCAAAGATACAGATATAGTACAGGGACAAGTGCAACGACAAGGACAATAATAAGGATAAGGACAAAGATGAAGATGAAAGTGAACATAAAAAGATAAAGATAAGATAATATAAAGATCAGGATAAAGATCAGCATAAATGTACGATAAATTAATGATAAAGATAAGATAAAAATAAAGATCAGGATAAAGATAAAGGTAAAAAAAGATAAAAAAATTATAGATAAAAATAAAAATCAAGATAAAGATAAATATCAGTATAAAATAAATTAAAGATAAAGATAAGATTAATATAAAGATAAAAATAAAGATTAGGATAAAGATAACGAAAAAGATAATAATAAAGATAAAATAGGAATAAAGATAAGATAAAGATGAGGATAAAGACAGTTTTCATACCTGGTTTGAGTTGGAACACCTTCAACATACTTCAAATTCAACTGATACACTGGTATGTCTATCTCTACCATTGCAGTTACTAATTTCGTAGCATCAATGTCACATTCTACAATTGGACAGCCACGAGATTTCACCTGGCAGCTGCACAAAGTCACATGTGGACAGCCTTTGTAATCTGCACATGCAAATCCTGATGCTCTAACAGCAAAAGAGGACAGTAAGGTCAGCAGAGTCCATCTCAGTCTAAACGCCATGTTTACTCCACGCTAGCCACTGGTTTAATAAATTCAAAAATGAGATGTCAGAAATGCTGGGATAAATACCACGCCTCTAAGCGGCCTTGGCTCTCAATGCTATGAGATTTTTCCGCCTGAGTAACTGTTAGTATAGAATACGCGGTAGGGCGGATCCATTCCTGATTATTGATCATTGAATATAATGTTGGAGTCGGGATTGTAAACTCAATTATCTATGAGTCAGAATGTCCCAAGTGGTTGGCTTAATTACCGGCACGGGCTCCCTGAGTGGGTCTCTTATTGGCGTTTTATTGACAGAGTGTTTGACTGATTGATTTGGTGACGTCACGTGTTCTGGCGCCGCCTGGAGGCAGGTCAACAGAGCATTTAACTTTTAAACGTTTCTTGCATCGTCTAGCAAGCGCACGCTCGGAGGCATAACCAGGAGCAGCAACAGCAAGAATGTTTACAAGTGCAAAGCAAATAATAGAGACTTTTTACAATGGAACTAAACTTCTTTATAGAAAGTTCAACTTTTGGTCACCATGCGGCGTTGATCTGAAGCGAGTTCTACTTTCTGAGACAAGAAATGTTGCACGCCCCCCTCCTCCCGTTTTGGTTCTGGTCTCATGATTGGAAGCAATACTGCAGAGCATAATATGGGATTTAGTATCGATTCATTAGATCATTCCAGAGCGCAGATTCATGAGGACTGCTGGGAATTCTTAGAAGCCTGGAGTGTGTAATACTGATGTTTAGACTGGCAATGTGGGAAATCATTGATGGCATTCCAGGGTGCAGATTCATGAGGACTGCTGGGAATTCTTAGAAGCCTGGAGTGTGTAATACTGATGTTTAGACTAGCAATGTGGGAAATCATTGATGTTATTCCAGAGTGCAGATTCATGAGGTCTGCTGGGAATTCTTAGAAGTCTGGAGTTTGTATTACTGATGTTTAGACTGGCAATGTGGGAAATCATTGATGGCATTCCAGAGCGCAGATTCATGAGGACTGCTGGGAATTCTTAGAAGCCTGGAGTGTGTAATACTGATGTTTAGACTGGCAATGTGGGAAATCATTGATGGCATTCCAGAGCGCAGATTCATGAGGACTGCTGGGAATTCTTAGAAGCCTGGAGTTTGTAATACTGATGTTTAAACTAGCAATGTGGGAAATCATTGATGGCATTCCAGAGTGCAGTTTCATGAAGACTGCTGGGAATTCTTAGAAGCCTGGAGTTTGTAATACTGATGTTTAGACTAGCAATGTGGGAAATCATTGATGTCATTCCAGAGGGCAGATTCATGAAAGTTGCTGGGAATTCTTAGAAGTCTGGAGTTTGTATTACTGATGTTTAAACTAGCAATGTGGGAAATCATTGATGTCATTCCAGAGCGCAGATTCATGAAGACTGCTGGGAATTCTTAGAAGTCTGGAGTGTATCATCATCATCATATGCCCGTCACATCTATTGTAGACATTGGGCAGACAGAATTCTAAAATAAGAGATCTGCCTTCAGACAGGTAAATGCAGGTAAAAAAAACTAGACACTGTTACGCCAGTGGCTTGTCAGCACCACTTCCGTTAAAGATTTCCCATATTCCAAGTGCAAACATCAGCTGTCATTTCCGCATTCATTCATTCTGTGCTTCTGAAGACTCCCGGCATTTCACCTGCACTCTAGAATGAAGTCAAAGATTTCTCCCATTTCTAGTCTAAACATTTCTTAGTCTAAACTAAGAACTCATGTATTAAAGATTCCACTCATTGAAAGTCGAAACATCAGCAGTTTTTCATCATTATTCACTTCTGGTGATGTGCTTTTTGCCAAAATAAACCCGGATTGCATTAGTTTGCAAATTCTACACCTACATTTTACCTTTTTTTGTCACACGTTTCTTTTTCTTCTTCATCAATTCCTCGCTCTGTCTCTTGTAGACAGTGTGGCACTACCGGTCATTAATGTACTCCCACTCACTCGTATATGCAGCTAAAGTTAGATTTGACTGAACTTGTTGAACATATTTATTTATATTAGCTGTCCAGTTTGTTTTTGAGTCGTAAGGTGGTTTTTTGCAAGGCTTTATGGCTTCCTTTAAGGCGATTCTTACTGGTGTTTCGTTTACTTATCTGTTGTGTCCTAAGCATCTAAAAACTTCGGTGAAAGCTTCACTTTTGAACTTAATAATAATAATAATAATAATAATAATAATAATAATAATAATAATAATAATAATAATAATAATAATAAGATTGCTCTCTCTCTCTCTGCCTCTCTCTCTCTTTTTCTCTCTCTCTCTCTTACTCTCTTTCTCTCTCTCTTCCTCTCTCTCTCCCTCTTTTTCGCTCCCTCTCTTGCTTACTCTCTCTCTCCCTCCCTCTCTCTCTCTTTCTCTCTCTATCTCTCTTGCTCTTTCTCTCTTTCTCCCTCTTTTTGGCTCTCTCTCTTGCTTTCTCCATACTCTCTCTTTCTCTATACCTCCCTCCCCCCCCTCTCTCTCTCTCTCTCTCTCTCTCTCTCTCTATTGTTCTCTCTCTCTCCCTCCTTTTCTCTCTTCTCTCTCTCACTTTCTCTCTTGCTCTCTCTCTCTCTTGCTTTCTCTCTCCTCTCTCGTTCTCTCTCTCTCCCTCTCTCACTCGCTCTCTCTCCCTTGCTCTCTGTCTCTCTTTCTCTTTCTCTCTCCCGCACCTTTGCTCTCTTTCTCTGTCTGCCTCTCTTTCTCTTTCTCTTGCTCTCTTTCTCTCTCTCCTCTCACAAGACCATAGATACAATAAACTGAACAACAAGACCATAGATACAATAACTATCTTTGAGAGGTTATACATTGAGCATCAGACCTGCACTACCTAGGAATCCTATCAGTCGTAACTGAAGTAAAAACATCTTCCAGACGACATAGACTGGATTCATGTATTAAATTTTTAAACTGAATAAAAAGGGTTTCCCGAAAAAAGCGGGAAGAAAAGTCAAAAAGAAATTTCTGAAGTAAATCAGTCAAGAAGTAGAGCGTAATGGTGAATGAAAATTAATAGTAAACAGTCATGGAAAACGTGTCATTTATACCTTTTAATAAAATGTATAAATCAATTAAAATAAAATTATTCATTCATCGCAGCCGATATCTGTATCTGTTGCCACTTGGAAAACAAGTCCTTGAATACTCTTAGCATGCCGTGAATAACAAGGATGTAGTTTATGATTTAATAATATCGGTACCCTTTACAAAAACCAAATGAAACTTCTTGAAACTGTTGACCTTTCTACCAGTTAAGATTACAAATGGCAAACTATGTGGACACATGAGTATAATTGATGTTTCGTGGGTGCCACACACTTGCAACCTGCAAATTAACAACACACTACCTCGATGTCCCAATGCACCACTGCATCCTCGTAATGCCGTAATCTCAAATCTGACAACAAAGAGATGTCATAGCAAGAGCAGTAAATCTCTAACCCTGAATTAATTATTAAACAAAATAAACTCGTTTTTAGGGCCTCAGGAGAAAAGGCCCGCACATTTTTCCAAATCGGATAATTGCCCAAAAATAAAGTAATTATAGTTGAATACATGTAGCAGTTTCTGTGTTTTTTTAGATAATTATAATTATTGTATATATATATTATATATATATTTCAAGTAGTAATGTTTACAAAGATATGGTGATAATTGAAAACAGAATGTTGCCTTTGTCTGTGTTTTATCCGGTAGTGGTTTACTATGTGTACGTGACTACAGTATCAATAAATCTAACAGCAAGTTTTTTTTCATTTCGAAAATACACTTCATTAATTATTATTATTACAAAACACCATCTTTACTATTTTCATTACATTACAACTTCAATTACATTACACAATGTAC
>JAQGDQ010000921.1:0-80298 GCA_030141605.1 Tubiluchus corallicola
TATATGGGTGAGAAAAATCAAAATAAGTACCTTAAAGGCACATCCAAATAAATATCAAAAATTATATAAACTAGCACAGGCTATCTGTGATTATACATGGTTACAATGCAAGAACACTGTCTATTTAGTTTTGTGTTTCATATTGTTTTTGGGGGTGATTTTTTATGCAATCTAAGTATTTTACAATATTTACAAATGAAGACAGGACAATTTATAATAGCTAATATTGTCTTAGACTCCATATAGCAAACGTAGTGTGGCATGAACTCCATCCATCAGCTGCATAGCAGTGTAACCATTGCCATAACCTGTGACTGACATAACCATAACCATCATAACCGCAACTAGTAACCATAATTGGAACGGGCCCTGAACCAATCAGGAAACCAACTGCATCATCATATCCATGACGTACTGAATCAACAAACGAGAGTTCAAAGTCTGTCACTACTACTATTCACTAATCACTAGATAATAAGTCGGTGCTGACATCTGTTAGCCATTTTCTTGCCTTTTTGGCGGCTTCTCTTTGGACGTTCGCTGACAGGTAGAGGTGAAGAATCCGCATCTGAAATGCAAGCAGCATCATCATTCTTGTTAAGACAAGACACGTGTTCAGTCGAAACGTCTGTCAAAGTCGTATGAGATGAGTTATGAAAATGACATTCAAGGGGGTACAGACATTTAATATTTCTGTTCAAAGTGGAACCATTAACAAGAATTTCAACACTACGAATTAAGCCATCTGCACTAGGCTTCAATTTAAGAACTTTGCCAAGGCGCCACTGTCCTCGTGGAAGGTTTTGGTCTTCTACCAGTACTACATCCCCTATACAAGGAGTAAACGGAACGGTTACCTTAGGTTGAGAAATATATTTGCGATGCTGTTCTCTAAGACTGAGAAGATACTCATCTTTCCAGATTCGCCAGAAATTGCTAAGGATCCGTTGACCTTTCTTCCATAAGGCAAGTAACTTCTGTGCTGAGGTTTCTTTACCAACTGTAAAGTCTGGATCACTGTAGTGCATCTCAGGCATAGTGTGCAAGATCTGCTGATTAAGAAAATCTGAAGGAGTTAGAGCATGAGTAGAATTTATGTCAGCATCAATATAAGTAAGAGGCCTATTATTGATAACATTTTCTATTTCAATAAGCAAAGTATTGAGATGTGCATGTGAAAGAGGATGATTACCGATTACCTTTCTCAAAGAACGCTTCACCAAAGCAACTAACCGTTCGAAAAATCCGCCAGTCCATGGTGATAACTGTGTGATGAATTTCCACTCTACACCCTTGCAAGCTGAAAAATCTAGAATTGCATTTTCAAAAATGTATGTAACCGTTTGCTTGGCAAGTTTGAAGGACGAGAAATTATCCGAAATTATAATATCTGGCAATCCACGTCTACCAAAAAAACGGCGCAAACACATAAGAAAATGTTCAGCTGTTAGATTATTTACTAATTCTAGATGTACTGCTCTGGTTGTAAGGCAGGTGAACAAACAAATCCAAGCTTTTTCATAAATTGGCTTGGAACTGCCGCCATAAAATTCTTTTGTGATCACTGGTCCCATATAATCTAGTCCAGTGTATTGAAAACACCGACTTTCAAACAAACGGGTTGAAGGTAGGTCGGCCATTTTAGGTAAACGGAAAGGACCTCCTTCGACTTTACGACATATGGTGCATTTAGAAAGTACACTACGGACAGCAGTGCGTCCTGATGGTATCCAGTACTTTTTACGTATCAGAGCTAACGTTTGAGCTGCTCCAACATGCAAATGAGTTACATGGTAGTGTCTTACCAGAAGCAGAGTAAAGGGGTGGTCCTTTGGTAACAACGCAGGTTTTCGTGAGCCATAGGTGTCCAGATTACCAAGTCGACCACAGCATCTGATTATTCCATCATTATCGACCATTGGGCCAAGGTTTTGGAAGTTCCTTATTTGTTCAGGTGTAAATGCTGATTGAGTATGCCTTACCCACATCAAGGTGGCGTGTTCCATATCACGAGAGGTGATGCGATGAGACGTATCTGGATCACGACGAAATTTCCTGATGGCTTTCAGAACAAGGCATGTAACACGAACCAGCCTGACAAATGAAGAATGGTTAGACAATGGAATCACGGTAAGATCTACCTTATTTGCATCGACAGTCATGAGTGACGATTCAAATTTAGCAAAAGTACAAGAATCATTAAGTTTAATTTCTGACTCGATTTGCTTTAACTCGTCTGAATTAACAGGTGGAAGATCACTAGAAGGCCACAATGATTTTTCGTGAAGTAAAAATTCAGGACCATTAAACCAGGTCTCATTAAGAACACCAGAATTTGGTTTAGTGGCAAAGTCTGCAATGTTGTTTTCAGACGGTATATAGCGAAAAATCATATCATTGTAGCTGCGTAATTCACTTACTCTGTTAGTAACAAATGTACTCAGTGGTTTACTTGAGCGAAGCCAGTGCAAAACGCACTGTGAATCAGTAAGAATAGTGCATATAACATCACTTATCTTCAACTGTTCTCGAACAAAGTTGGCAGCTCTCGCGCAGATTAGAACTCCCAACAACTCCATCCTGGGTATTGTTGTGTTCTTTGGAGCCAGTCTTGTCTTGGTGAAGACCAAATCTGTGCGAATAGTGCCGTCATGATGTAGCTGGCGAAGATAAATTACAGCGCTGTAAGCAACTGCTGAAGCGTCTGCAAAACAAGCGAGCTCAAAGTGCAAAACATTAATAGGATCAAAACAAATGCATCTAGGAAAATTTATTAACACTATATTACACAAATGGTCAGCTATATCAAACCAACGTTCAGCCAATTCAGGACTCAAAGAAGTATCCCAGTCATATTTTAGTTTCCAAAGTTCTGCAAGAAACAATTTAGCATTAAGGGTAATTGCACTAAAAAGTCCAAGTGGGTCAAAGTAACAAGCAACTTGCTTTAAAATTTCACGTTTAGTAACACTGTTATGTAAATTAGGAAGCAGCTTATGAGAAATACTTAACGTATCCGTTTCTGTGTTCCACTTCAAACCTAGTACTTTGATCTCCGTGGATTGAACTTTGTCATCCTTTGGAACCAAGTCGATGAAGTCTTTGTTGTTGGATCCCCATTGACGAAGGTTCATCGATGCAGAGGAGAACAGTTGTTTTGCTTGAAAGTAAAAAGAAGTTGCCTCTTCTGTGGAATTCACGCCTAAAATGACATTATCGACATAGATATTTGGTAAAATCAATTTAGCAGCAGGTACCTCGTTTTCCATTTTTTGTAAATGATATCGTACAGTCCCTGATAGAAGATGCGGTGAACAAAGAATGCCGAACGGGACCCTCTGGAAACGAAAAATTTGTAGGTTATCAGGTGTGACACTCACATTACTAGGGTTTTTAATCCATAAAAAACGTGTAACATCACGGTCAGGCTCTAAAAGACCTACCGCCAAAAATGCCTTTTCGATATCACTAATAGCATACGGATGCATCCTGAAACGTAATAAAATCCCACATAGGTCAGGCATAAGTACAGCTCCTCTATATAAACATTCGTTGAGAGAAGGACTAGCCTTATTAGCTTTAGCTGATGCGTTATACACAATACGTATCTTTGTGCTAGCACGCTGTGGTGTTATCACTGGGTGGTGAGGAAGATAATGTAATGTGTTACCTGTGATAGTGTCATCTGTCACAAGTTCGATTATTCCCTTGCCAAGTTGTTCCTGAATAATACCATGATACTTCTCCAACAACTCTGGTTTGGAGGAGAGTCTGCGCAAACAAGATTTTAACATACCAATTGACAGAGCATAATTATCTGGTAGCACCTCTTGTCTCTTTCTCCAAGGCCATGAAACGTAATATCTTCCTTCTCTGTACTCTATAGTGTTTTTGAAATTTTTCTCCGCTTCCACATCACCGGAATTGGTAGGACAGTCAGAAATGCCAATTGTATCCAATTCCCAGAACCTGTCTACATCAACATCAATGGGTTTGCTTTTATTTTGGTGGTCAAAGCTCGCAAAAACTGTTTCAAAAATATTAGTAGAATTATGAGGCTCGTCTAGACCATCAGTTCTCACGCCTGGTTCAAAGCACAAAAGACTGGATTTGTGGGGCGGTGTAGTTTCAAGGATTTGATAATTGGGTATTCTGCCTCCAAGAATATACCCAAGGTGAGAATCAAAGAGATAAAATCCTGGTATAACTTCTATTTTTAATGGTTTAAGTATCTCGAAAAAATAGTCGTTGCCAAGGAGAAAATCAATTCGGGTTAAAGTGCCGTCAGTATTACAGAAGTCGTCAGCCAAAGATGGCCCATAAGTACGGTTCAAGTAATTTGAGATGTCATTAGGCAAAACTAGACGATGAGTGGCGGGAGAGATTGTCTCAACAACACGGACTACCATCGGTAAAGTTTTGTTGTCTTTGGTAAGCATGTTCACTCTGGAAGTATAGCAAGGTACTCTTTGCACACTATTAGTGCCGAAGGTGCCAAGGTAGAGATGATCAAGTTTACTGAGCTTGAGACCTAGCTGTTGGGCAAACTGCATTGTCATGTAAGAACATTGACTCCCTGTATCCATCCAGCAGCGCGTGGGTAATTTGGCACCCGAAAAAGGATTGCCAAGAACGCAGGAAGCTGTCAACAGAAAAACACGTTCTTCAGATGAGTATAGAGCGTTTTCGGAAGCTGTCTGAGACAGTAAAGGTTTCTTCGAAGATTGTTGCTGGGATAACTTCTTGTGTTCTACATTGCCCTGAGGGTAGCGCTTCGGACAGAGGCTTCTGTGGTGACCAGGAACTTTGCAGTATGCACAAAATCCTGATGATTTACACTGTGAAGAATAATGACTATCATTTAAACATTTCAAACAACGATTAACTAGCAAAGATTTTCGAGCACAAATAGTTGTATAAACATCGCAGTCATCATTAAAGTGTCCAGAACTTTTGCAGTAAATACAAAAGGAGCGCCTACCTCTGTTGAAATTCCCTGGACGTTTAACAGCATTAGCTGGTCGATCCACCGCCTGCAGCACGCTGTCATTTCTAGTAGTGCTAGCCGGCTTAGGACGATCCGATTTCCATGACGAAGGGGTGGAAGGTTGACGGTGAAGCTGTTCTTCTAAAGCTTCCAGTCGTATCACATAGTCACGCAAGCTATTACGTAACTCTTCCACTGACCACGATTTGGACTTAGTCATGTCTTTTGTCGTTTGAATAGCCGAAAGCACCTTATATGGAAGTTTCTCGGCTATAAGCGGTACAACAAAAGAACTATCAACGCTGCGACCTGTACTCTCAATGGATCTGAGATGAACTTCGATTTTATCCAAAAACCTGCGTAAATTTTTTAAACCATCACCACACTTTTCTAGGTGTGTCAACTCCTTGTGATGCCGCTGAATAATCGTTTCGTGGCAGCCGAACCTGTCTTTCAATAAATCAATAACAGTAGAATAATTAGAATCATTAACTATGTAACCCTCGACTGCGCGAGCAGCAACACCTGTAAGTTTAGATTTTAAATGCTGAAATTTTTGAACTTTAGATAGATCAGGATTAGAATCAACAACATCAGAAAACATTGACCAAAAGGTTTGCCATTCAAGTATATTTCCGTTAAATGGTTTAATCTCAAGTTTAGGAATTCTACTATAAGCATGCGGTGAACTGAATGATGACTGATGAAATGGAGTTGGTGACTGAGGTGAGATGCTAGTTCGTAAGTCACTGTCAGTCTTAATGTCTAATTGGGCAATCAGAGAAGTCACTTGGTTAGACAGTAAGATGTCTTCATCTGTATAGCGTGCAGTAAGCTCAAGCACAGAGTGGGGGTCCGATAGTTGCAAGATCGATTCTGACAATTGGTCTATCTTCTGAAGTCTGGCCTTGAGTGAGGCTATGCAAGTTTTAACCCGCTGTAAATATTGACTGGGGTTTCGTGAGATAACACTAGAAGAAGCTGAGATAAGAGTGTTGGCTTCTAGTTCATCTTTGTGTATTTGTTCAATTTGTTTGGCTCGGATAAGCATAAAAGAAGAAAGTCTAGCGTTGGCCGCCACTTGCTGGGGTTCGATTTTCATCGCAGCTGCAGGATTCGAAGTAGGCAGCAAAGGAATAGCTGTAGTAGTAATTGTAGCCGTACCCGTAGTTACAGGTTTAGCCGCTGTCGTCGAAGCTAGCGTGTCAGTAGTAGTGACAGTAACAACAGGCTTCTTAGGTTTAACCCCTTGATAACCATCTGAGGGAAGCGGATCAACAGATGAAGTTTGATCCAAAGTTTCTGCCTCAAATTCAGTTTCAGTATCAGAAAGATGTTGTTCGTCTCCTGATTCATATGTACTTTTTAACGCTTTTTCCATCTTAGCCGTTTTACTACGAGTCTGTATAGACATGTATGCTGTAAAGTAATAGGATTAGGACACAAGATGAACAATCACGTTTAACAATCAATCAATTTTATCAAACCTTAAAAGGTACACAAACTATACGCAATCAAATAAGAATGAATATTTCTAGTACTAGTTAGTTATGTGCTGTATAAACGCTGCGACCTTTTCCAGCCCTTGACCTTGGAGCCGGTACGCTATGCTACAGCTGTAAACAAAAATGACCTAGATTTAAGCTGTACAGCAAAACGTCCTAGTTAAACTCGTAAACCTGTAGAAAAAATTTGTCAGCGAAGTAAGCTGTAAAATAAAATATGTTATCAGACTATATACTATGCTAGGCTGAAAATAAAAAGGTAGAAATTACAATATTTACTTTTGCTGTCACAAATTACGTGCCTTACGAGAAGCATAAAATCAATACCAAAGGCTACTATTAAAAATACAACAAACGTATGATTCAAGTTATAGCGTTATATCTTAACTATTATAGTAAGCCTTGCGCTTCTCTACAGGTCTTATCAACGTCAGCTTATTTCTATCAGTAGCGCTAAACTAAATGACTCGAGCGCATATAATTTATAAAACTGCTGACTATAAGAAATATGAAGCACCCTCCCGAGGGCAAAGAACTTTTTGGACAGCAGCAAAATTCGCAAAATTTAAGCAGCCTAGCATGTGCTCACACTTCAAATATTTACGGATTTAATTTAAGCAAAACCGGTGTGAGGCACCATGTGAAAAATGCTCATTTTTTCATAAGTTTTGTGGGAGAGACGTCGGCCTGGTTCTTAATTAAACAAATACGTGGAAGTGTATATAGTCTAGTATATTTTTTATAGAGAAAGGTGCATAACGCTTAAGTCTACGAGTTGATAATTAGAATGTTTTGCTGTTACTGAAACATGATTTAGACTAAATTTTAACTCTTAACAAAAACCGCATAACCATTGGTTTAAAAAGGAGTGGCCACCCAAATGAAGTTTATTCAATTCACAAGATTTGTCGCAATTACATAGTTACTTCTTATAACAGCAGTAAACCTAATTATAGATACACATCAGCACATAACCAAAAAAAAAAAACTATTAAAGAAAGGGGAAAAAAATTCACCTAACGAATTAGGCGGACCATTTGACGTCTGCTTGTAGTAAAAGCAACCGTCAAATGCTCACCTGTACAATGGTGACGAAGGAATTTATAGCTTCGGAATGAAGCCCGTATGAATAACTCAAGGTTAACCTAATTGAATCTCTCTAGATAAATTTGCAAAGGTTATAGAACCGGAATAAACTAGTTTACAATGCTGTAGAGTAGAATTCAATCACGGGAATCCGTGACAACCACATCAAATCCACCACCTCACATGGTGATCATGATGTTGATGATGATGATGATGATGATGGTGACAACGATGACAACACCTATAGCACAAGCACCAACAGCGCAGCATTACAACAAAACCATTCCAAACATTTTTCACAAAGTTGAAACTATGTGCTATAATATAATAAATAGCAAACGCCCCGCAAAAGATTTTGCGTATAAATACACGTGTAATCAATAATACGCGAACATCCTACCTAGTCCACATTTATAACACAAAGCCCGTAACATCGTGTCTACTGTTTGTTTAACTAACGCAAAGCCTGTAGCTTTTTGCTGAATTAAAGTTACATAAGATTATAGACAGAGTACAATGGATGACGTCAGAACAATGCCTTTGCGTCAACAGTTTTCTAAGCGAAAATTGCCGAAAATGGAACCTCTAATTAACTCGCCAGTACTCCTCTCGGTGGACCTGCCCTAAAATATAACCTACGTCATCATGTAGCCCTGTCCTTCCTCTTTGTAAAGAGCTATATATCTCCTTCCGAGAGTCCCACTGGGCGACGCTAGAACGTTTTTCCCGCAGGCTGTTTGGTCAAAATTTCGAAAAAATCGCGAGTTGGGTCCGGGAAAACGTCCGTTACGGGACGCCGTGGCCCTCTCGGGAATTCTAAATATCATTACTACACCCACCGCTGAACGGGCTATCTATCCATACCCAGAACCACCCTCGGCCCGTTCCCGTTCTCTACATCTCAGCCGTATAACTTTTGCAAAAAACGGCCGAAAAATGGCCATTTTTGGAGGTTTTTCGCCCCCCGTTCCTCCCGGTGGGCCCGATTCGAAAAATAAACCATCAATGGCACGACACTAGATCGAGACCTTTCGTTTGATATATAGATCGCCGCAAATGGTGCCCTCGTCGGGGCTGTAGCTTCGAATCTTATATATAAATAAATATATTAAGATACCAAGAATATTAATATAAGAGATGACCTCATTTATTGATGTAGTAACTGCTGGTTTTTAACTGATTCTTTGTGTTTTGTATTTCTTATAATGTTTTTATTTTTGCGTACTTTCGTAGCTCTTTTAACTGTGCATGGCGTGTAATATTTATTGGTTTTAGGGTAATTTTTAATTTCTATATGACATTTTTTTCGTTCTGAAATAAACTTTAAAAATAAATAAATAAATTTATGCGCATTACTTCACAGTCAGAGTTGCATTCAGTTTATGCAGATTGTAATTAAATTTAGTTTATTAAAATCATTAGTTGTAAACAACTTAAAACATTTCAGATCTCTAGCGCAAAAACACAAATTGTTATTTACATAGCAAAGTTTTGCGCAAATTCGCGCAAAGGAATTCCGCGTACACCGTGATTATGAGCAGTGTGCTCTGTGACGCCAACAAAGCGTGTAGACAAAACGTGCTATGTGGAATTACCGCGATCACGCGCAGTGTGGTCTGTGACACGCCATCATAGCGTGTAGACAAAACGTGCTGTGTGCAATTACCGTGATCATGCGCAGTGTGCTCTGTGACATGCCATCATAGCGTGTAGACAAAACGCGCTGTGTGCAATTACCGTGATCATGCGCATTGTGCTCTGTGACGCCATCAAAGCATATAGACAAAACGCACTGTGTGGAATTACCGTGATTATGAGCAGTGTGCTCGAAAAGAAATTGTACGAAAAGGAAGTGACGAAGTCTATTGTTACGTATTTCGTTTTTGCGCTAAGCGGTATGCTGGCGGCATCAAACGGCGGTTGATTAAAAGCTTTTTAGGCGCGCATAGACTGTGATTTTATTTATTAAGTCCAACACACGCGCAATTTTGATCAGCTAAAATCACTTTTGCGTTTTTAATAAAACAAGAACATCTCAAATCAGTTATTAGTTTAAAAAAACTAAAAACATTCCATGAAAACGAAAACACTTGTAGCAACAAGTTTCAATTACGTACTTGCAAATACTTCTTCAGTTTTCTTGTAAGTAAAATTATTTCCTGAGGAAAGAGGCTAGCTGACTGCGTGATGGGCTGCTACTATGTAAAAAACTAAAGCATTTTTATTGATTTATTGATTTTTCTCTGCTTCCCTGTCTTAGAGAAAAGAGGGTAAGGGAGAGAGAAGGAAATAAACAGTGAGAAACCGAGGGAGGAAGAAGGAGGAAAAGAAAGAGAGAGACAGAGAGAGGCAGGGAAACAGAAATAAGGGAGAGAGGGACAGAGAGAGCGAGGGAGGGAGAAAGAGGCACACAGCGATAGAGAGATAGAGAGAGATCCTTCTCTTTCTTTTGTTGAAGGTTCTGCCATTTGTTTCTTGGTCGTTTTACTACAATACGATGTGGCGAATTTGGCACATTAAAAATTACACCCATTACATGCCCTGCAATTAATCTAAAACGTTACATTTATTACTGCTGAAAACACGTTACGTTTTCCTTTTTTATCTTAACCGTCTTAATCACTTATTTGCTATTAATATTTGCCCTACAATGTATTCGAGATGCTCATTAAATTTGTTATTATGATTTCATTAATTCAGTACTTTTTCTCCAGTGTTTTCGACTAAGTGTTTAATTCCTTACCCAAGGATTAAGCTTAAGTCACAGACCACCTATCAACAATAGCGATAATTACACTACGTCGTCACAGCCACCCTAAATATTCTTAAAATGGACCGTCAGAACCTGAGAAAACTGTTGAGAAAACAACTATACAGCAACTTTAAGAACTTTATTGAAAGTACTCATGTTAGAACATCAGCGAGGCTGATCACTCTTTATTATTATTATTATTATTATTATTATTATTGTTGTTGTTGTTGTTGTTGTTGTTGTTGTTGTTGTTGCTGTTATTATTACTATTATTATTATTGTTTTATTATATATTTTGTGATGAATTTGGATTTTTCCGTGTCTCTGGTCGTGCATTTGTATTTGCCTGTTTGCTGTTTGCAATGAACTGAACTCGATGATGCACGTCGATCAAACACATGAGGATGGTAAATTTGCGCGACTATTAAGCTCTCATTATTAGCTTAGTGCTGCTATCTGTTGAGTGTAAAAGGAAACTCTAAGCAGCTAACATTTATTCTGTATTATAACAGCGTGTGTTTTTACAAGTTTTTTTTGTAAAAGTTAATAAACGTTTGTCAAAAGCTTTAAAAATTGATCATTTATAAATCTATTTATTTCAACATACAAAACTGCATATTAAAAACAGATAATACAAAAAATTAGAACTATGGATATGAGGTAAAAACAAATATGATTGAAATTTGTATAGAGAATGCTACAGTGCATATACGGCGGAAAAAATTCTTGGAAGTCAATACAGGCTCGTATTTCCCATTTTTTCCTGCAGCGTTTTATAATTTAAAGGCATTGCTAGTAATTGCTACTGCAATTATATTTACTACAAGATAAGACACAAGCTTTCTCTACTATAATAATATAGCAGCTACATCATCTTATTATGGATGAGAGTGAATAATTATTGCAAATATTAACCACTGAGGAAGCAAGAATAGCACAAATCATACCATTCAAGTGAACAATAGTACAATAATACAACATGTGTAGAAAATAATATAGAACATTTTTAAGTACTGTTACGTCAGTCTGCCTATAGTTTAGCAACAAGAATGATTTAATCAGCAAATTTTATTGCAAATTATAAATGCAACCAAACTGATGTGCAATTTCATGTGTATAGTAGAATATTTAGAAGATGGCCTCATTTATTGATGTAGTAACTGCTGGTTTTTTAACAGATTCTTTTTTTTTAATTTCACATAATGTTTTTATCATATTTTGTTTTATGTTTTACATATTTTCGTAGCACTTTTAACTGTGCGTGACATGTAGTATTTCTTAGTTTTTATGGTAATTTTTAACATTTATGTGACATTTTTATATACTGAAATAAACTTAAGGTAATAAATAAATAAATTTATGAGCATTACTTCACAGTAAGAGTTGCATTCAGTTTATGCAGATTCTAGTCAAATTTTGCTTATTAAAATCACTAAACAATTTAAAACGTTTCAGATCTCTAGCACGAAAACACAAATTGTTATTTACATAGCAAAGTTTTGCGCAAATTCGCGCGAAAGAATTCCGCATGTAGACAAAACGCGCTGCGTGGAATTACCGTGATCATGCGCAGTGTGCTCTGTGACGCCATCAAAGCGTGTAGACAAAACGCGCTGCGTGGAATTGCCGTGATCATGCGCAGTGTGCCCTGTTTTCGCTTTTGCGCTAAGCGGCTACGCTGGCGGCATCAAACGGCGGTTGACTAAAAACTTTTCAGCCGCGCATAGATTGTAATTTTATTTATTAAGTCCACCAATAGTGTTGGCATATGTACAGTTCTGACAAGCCAAAATCACTTTTGCGTTTTTAATAGAACAAGAATATCTCAAATCAGTTATTGGTTTAAAAAACTAAAAACATTTCATGAAAACGAAAACAATTGTAGCAACAAGTTTGAATTATGTACTTGCAAATACTTCTTCAGTTTTCTTGTAAGTAAAATTTTACTGTTCTTCCTGAGGAAAGAGGCTAGCTGACTGCGTGATGGGCTGCCTACTGTGTAAAAAACGAATGCATTTTTATTGATTTATTGATTTTTCTCTGCTTCCCGGTCTTTGAGAGAAAGAGAGGAAGGGAGAGAGAAAGAAAGAAACAGAGACAAAGAGAGGGAGGAAGGAAGAGAGAGAGAGAGAGAGAGAGAGAGAGAGAGAGAGAGAGAGAGAGAGAGAGAGAGAGAGAGAGAGAGAGAGAGAGAGAGAGAGAGAGAGAGAGAGAGAGAGAGAGAGAGAGATACTTCTCTTTCTTTTGTTGAAGGCTCTGCCATTTGTAGCGAATTTGGCACATTAACAACATTTAGTACTTTCGTAGCATTCCAAAATCGATGTGCAAGTTTAGAGTAAATATTTAGAAGATGCCTGTTAATGAAGTAGCTGCTGGTTCTTTAACTGATTCGTTGTCTTTTAAATTTTACATACGTTTTTATTATATTTTTTTGTAAATTTTTGTAACATCTTTTAATTGCGCATGAAATATTTCTTAGTTATTAGTGCAAAATTTAACTTTTATATGTCAGTTTTAATTTTTAAGCTGTAGATAATAAATAAATAAATTCACTCGCATACTTTACAGTCAGAGTTGCAGATTTAAATTAAATTTTGTTTATTAAAATCATTAATTGTAAACAATTTAAAACGTTTTAAATCTCTAGCGCAAAAACAGAAACTAAATTTACCAAGAAAAGTTTTGCGCAAATTCGCGTTAAGCATTCCGCACAAACCGTAATTATGCGCAGTTTGCTGTGTGACGCATCAAAGCGTGTAGTTTCTAGGGGGTATTAGACCAGAGCAACTCGCACCAGAGCTAACCGCTCACTGTGTTAACCTCTGAAATGTCTGTGAAAACGCGCTGTGTGTGTGTGAAAGTGCAGGACCTTCATTTGTTTGTTTTTCGTGTAAAATGCGCACATTTTGGTGAGAAAGTTTTTGTTCGTTTCAGTTATGAAAAATGTGAATGTTATTTTAGAGGAAAATTTTGAAAGACGTTTTAGTGTGTAATCAAACTCGAATTGTGCCTGTGAAATTGGTTGTGTACGACATGTGTATCTGAAGGAATATTATTTTGTGATGCTTTATTTTTGCTGGAAAGATTTCTATCAGAAGCGCTCCCTGTCGTTTGCTACATTAATTAATTAAGCGACATTAGCAAACAAATTGCGCACTATTTACTGGGATTTACAGGGATAATCGATAATACTAAATTAAATCTTGAACTGAAACGAAAAACTTTATTGCAACCTGATTTGTGAGCCTTTCTTTGTTTTATCAATATGCCTTTCAGCAAAGAAATACTTATATCAATGGTATACTCAAGGCCTCTTCAAAAGACAGGTCGGGAAAGCACGTGATCTGCTTGCGTCACAACCCAGCTGTCCGCCATATTTGGGCCAGTTATAGCGGTAATCCTTTATTAACCCATTGACGAAGCGGTATAATAGAACTGGACCTCCTTTCTTCAAATCAATGAAAAGGAGGACTTTTGCACCCTTCAAATTTTGCGTCAGTTAGTGCAACAACTACGGAGGCAGTATTTAGACTGATATTTGCTCAGGACCCATTCCTTAATGAAATTTTGGATACAACAAATAAAGCGATTTTAGCAAGAATTAGCGATTCTGAAGGATAGAAGTTTCATGATATTTTGTGCAAAATTGATTACAAAATCTATTCAAGCACGGCTCCATATTCAAGCAAAATATTTAACGAGGAAACATTCCCAAAAAGATTCGTCTAGTAAAAGTGCTACTCAGCCTTTCCCGAAGTTTGGTAAAGTTATTTAATAATCCCAATTATAATGCTAATTTATTATAGTCTTTTGAAGAGGCCTTGACCCTGCGCTGTCACTTAATCTGCTAGCAGAGTAGCCTGAGATCGTCCCGCGTAGGTGGTATGAAAAATCAAAAGTTGGCAGGTATAATAAGTAAGTTACATGATATTCTTGATTTTCAACTTTGGGAAGAATGATACGTGTAAAGGAAGACAGGATGATTTTTCATTTACTACCCCATTTTCAAGTACTATTAAAGTATTAACACAATTGATACTTCAAAAGCGTTGCTGATAATTAAGTAACAGATTAAAGCCTTAATTAACGACTGGCGAGCTAGTGATGTCATCACAAACTAACGTAATTTTCAACAGCAAATATATTCTACGAGCGTATTGCACGTATTTGCAACAGCTGAAATTAAAGTACAATGCTACTGTAAGATATTCAGTATGTTGTACTAAAACTAGGCAAGTTTTAAGATAAAAATTAAAATTTCAAATTTACCGCTGTACTCACGCATGAGCTTGTTTAATGCTGCAGTTTGCTATAAACTTGGACGTCTGAACTGAGAGGTGCAGCACCTATTTTTGTACAACCCTTTCTGATATGCAGGCGATAGTGCCCGTCTAACTTGCGAAAGTCGAAATTCATGTAGCAGCGAAGAATTAGTGGCGCAAACGTGAAAATACGTTTGTGTGGTAATAAATATTTCACGTAAGTCATTTTTTTAAAAAATAGTATGTTTCCTTTCGATATTTCAAAGAGTAGATTGTTTTGACCTGCAGATTGGATCTGGTTTTGCTTTAATGTCTGAAGGTTTAACTTTCATTGACACATGAGATGGCTCTATATTTTTGTCTATTTCTTAATTTACTGTATTTGAACATTGGTGACCCAAATATAATTAACAATCCATTTCAAAAGAAAAGTTAATTATTTCTGACTGTAAATGTCTTGAAACAAAGAGCAGGAACTACAAAAACAATGTTTTAGAAAAATTCAATTAAAGTTTGCAATATTGCCCACAATTATGCCACTAACGAAGGTGAAATTTTTCGTTTATTTGTAAACAAAATTAAAAGATATAACCTATTGTTTTGGTAAATACTGCTCGATACCTTGTTAACTTAACAAAAGGGTCTATGTAAATTTCTGACAAAGCCAAACATTTCTCCATCTGCATTTGAATTTGTGTTTTAATGGAAGACAGGACATAAATTAATATGATTATGCTGCCATTTAGTATGGAGGAAAAAACGAAAATTTACTGTTTTTATTTGTGTATAGTGAGATGCCATTAGTGCTAATTCAGATTTTTCCCTGAACAGCAGCTTTTTTTTGTAACGGGTCTTGTTATTGCGTTTTTGCATAGTCTCTCACGTAGAGTTACTTATTGCGCGAAAAATACTACCTAAAATGAAATTTCATTCTAATAGTAAGAAAGAGCGCCATCTGTTTGGTAAGAAATCATCAGAATTACGAGTTTGTTAAAATTGTAGATACAAATCTTTAGTGCTGCACGACAAAACAGTGATGGTGAACAAATGCAAGATGGCGTAGTAGCCAGTCGACTGCAGTTTTCACTGTCTATATAAACTCCCATATGGCTAATGATATATATATATATATATATATATACCAATATACCATTAGCCACATGGGGCCTTTATATATACATAAACGCCCCATGAGACCAATTTGAGGTATACTGAAAACCCTAAAGCTTCCAGACAGGGTTTCACATTGAAAAGCATTCGCCTGCACATTCACCGACACAATGGAAACCATCGTTCCGCAGGGCCAGCTCTAGGTTAAAAACTATTTCTTGGCTTCTTAAAGGAAGACAATATGATTTTTCATATACTGCACAATTCCGAAAGTCCGAAAAAGTATACATTTTAACACAATTAATACTGCAGTTCGTCACAAACTAACACATGTGATCTGAGAGGTGCAACACCTGCTTTTGTGAAATTCGTTTCCGAAACGCAGGCGCTAGTGCCCGTCTAATAAGCAAATGGCGATATGCACGTAACAGCAAAGAACTAGTGGCGCGAGCGCTAAACGTGTGTTTGTGTGCAAATAATTCTCTTTTTTTGTGAAAAAATTCATTTTTGGTTCCTGTTTGCTAATTACCTAATCTATCTATTCTGCTCCCCAAGGCTTCGATTTTTATTTTTTTTTGCAATAATTAGATAAAGAAAATCTGGAAAGTGTTTACCTCAGAGTTAGCGTCAAATACGGAAAACTAACATGTATTAGTATTTCATTTCATTTAATTAATATGTTCCACATTTACGGATTACACATACAACATGTTTTTATTTATGGTAAACTTAAAAATAAAAAAATATTTTCTGAATTAGGCACCCCACAAAGTTGGCGCACAAGACAACTGCCTAGTTTGCCTAGAGGGAGAGCCACCTTGTCGCTACGCAATAGGAAAATGACACGTACATATCATTTGAGCCAATTAACAAAAGTCATTGGAAATGCCTCATTGTAAGAAGTAGCATTTAATGAATGTTAGCATATGTAATATGAGTTGCAACACGTGATGGTAGACATAATTTTTAAGGGGCTTATTGTAAGAAGTAACTTGTAGCTTGTAACTTTGCATGGAAAGTTTTTTGGGACATAGTTTAACATTTCCTTTCCTTCGCGTAATTTACGTTGCTCATATATGATTCATGCAATGGCCCGTCGGAACAGTATCGCGGGAAATTTAAAATGAAAACAAAAAAAATCTTTCAACGCGAATTTGAATTACGTATAAAACTGCTATAATGTAATATAATTTTTAAGGTAATTTTTCCGAAATCTACGTCAGGTACCCCTTTTCTTGTCCTTTAAGTAAAATCCACGTAAAATAACTGAAGCTAGTGAGCTGATGCGGCACATAGCCACGTGTCACGTGACTGTTGTAGTTAAGACGCATTACTGGGTTTCGTTTAACCTTTGACCTACAGTAGCTGCATGCGCACAACGAAACTCTGAAAAGGCTTATTCGTCATGGTATATCAAATGTGACATAGGTGATCCAAATGTGACAAAAGATTTGAAAACAAATAAAATATTTTTTTAAGTTTTCATAAGTTTTTAAGTTTTCGTAAATGGTAGGTGTGCAAACATTCCGACAAAGATATTCGGGAACAAAAACTTTGCCAACAAGACATTTGAAAACATACCATTCTGACAAAAGGTACTTTTGATACAGAGCTATTTCGACACATAGGTAATCTCGACTTTATTGACACATAGGTGTCATTTGAACAAAAGGCAAATTGGACGAATAGGAAATTTTGAAGAAAATGCGATCTATGAACATAAAGTCATTTGGACACAAATGAATTTACATTGACTGGTACTTCATCACATATGCACAGTAAATTGATGCGTAACACTAGTTTTCTCTTGTTGTCCATATGTAAGAAACCCAAGTCCCATGTTTAGGATATTTTGTCTTATGATGGTTTAAATAAAATTTATGCAGTTGCACATGTGTGGTAGTAGCAGATGTTGAAAGTATAGTTACTTAATTTCGTTGTCATATTGTCTGTTATAAACACATGAGTTCTTGTCTAACAATGTTATTTTTAAGTTATATAATTTTATATATGAGAACATTAGCTCCAATGTAGCCATTGTGTTGGTACCGTAGCTGTTTGTTGAAAGTATTGCAGTATTTATTTTATTCTTGAACCCTAATAAAGCCATATCTTCTGTGCTTATAATGTGGAATATACCACTGAAATCACTGTGGAAAACCATGAATTCCATAAACCGGTGCGCTACAAGAAAACCTATTGATTGGATTTTATGATGTTTGTGTCAAGGAGAAGAAAAGTCCAGGAAAGACTAAAGAATCTTGCAGTTTCTGAAAATTGAAACTGACTGTCCATTTTATTCACAGCAGAAGAAATTTTTGTTCATATTATTCGAAATTACTTATAAGCGCGAATGTCTGAATTTGATAATTTCTCACAGGCACTTTACATAAGGTAAACCTTGCCTTAGTTATAAAATCTGCCAAATTTATAAAAGGTGCTGCTATATGTTATATACAAGGCTAATTATATGCTTTAATAAAAACCATGCTTTTAAATGTTTTCTAAATGTAATCAGATTTTCATGCTGCCTGATATGCCTTGATAAAGTACTCCAGCGGCTTTCTTTTGTCAGCAATTTTAGATGTATTCATTGTTCAGCACAAAACTACATTTAGAACTAATAAAATTTTTCATGCCTTGTCGTGCGTTAAGATCTAGCAATGATCGTCCACGTCTTCAGACTCACAACAGAAAATAGACCACTGAAGTTGATGAAGGCTTTCCTTTAACACATCAATTATGTGGAATACTTTTGTCAGTTGGAGGACCTAAATGATGTGCGTAGTGGTTTCGAAATGGCATTCCAAGTATGTGGAGGTAATCTGATGGTAGCATGTTTTTCCAGGCAAACGTCTTTTCCTCTGGTATTGCAGCATCTCTTCTAGATGGAAAAAAATCAAGGGTACTCAGCACTCCTACCAGCTTACACTTGACTGACGTCACATTCTACAGATTCAGGCATATAATGACTACTGCCAAGAAGGATATAGAACTTCAGGAATATCTTCTGATCAACTACCACTTTGTCCAAGATCAGCGTGCCGGCGATTGGTTACTGATCTTGTGTATATGTATCGAACTGGTTCTTTGGTGTTGGACTCACAAACTGTGCATGGCACGTCTAAGACTTTCATTCAAGTATCCATGAGAGAAATTAATTGGTATCATGGCAATAGATAAAAGGTAGGGTCATATCATAAAGTACCTTAAGGAAGACACGGATCATATGATCAGCCAGAAGTGAGGGAGATCATTGTCAAATGCTGAGGTGCTTAGAATCATTGATGAATTTAAAAATGCCAGATATTCTGGATAAAGCAAAAAACTTAGAACACACAGAAAATTTATCTGCAGAGTAGAAAATGTTGCCGTAGGCATCTCAAAACTCTTATTAGTCAAATCCTTCAACGAAACATGGCCAGACCTTATCACGCTGGGCACTGAAGAAGTTATGAACGATGCAAAATGTTTAAAGGCGGCTCCAATCATTGGCAGATCGATGCACAAGAAAAATTGACCAATTAATAATTGGAAAAGCTCAAACCCTTATCTCATGTCATTCTAAGAATCATTTTGTACACCTTCATCAAAGTGGCCATCTGTTAGTCTGAGGAAAGGTGTTAAAGTTACAACAGTTAAAATGCATCAGTCATCATAAGCTGCTTGCACTTTGGAAGCACGACATGACATGATGGTGACCTAGACGAGTTATTTGAAATTGAATTGGGAACTAGGAAAATATTCTCATGGTACCGTTACCTCACCACAAGAGCAGCTGATATAATAGAATTGTCTCCATGCTAATATGAAGAAGCTACGTGAATGATGCTATTTTCAGAGGTACAAGCATCCGGATTAAGAACAATGGAGACAAATGCGGTTGTTCTAAAGATGCCTTTACTTGAGTCAGCTGTCAGAATTTTTTAAAGAAATTTCAATTCATACATATCAGGTAAACAGCTACGTCAGATCTGTGAAACACTTTCTTTCCTGTCGACTATGCAGGATGTGAAGTAACGTCAGTTATGTTTACAAAAGGCAAACAGAAAGGTGTTAAGCGTGAGATACTCTTCCTCAGGTTGCAGGAACTTTGATTACCATTAACAATCACCAGGCAAGTTTCACAATTGAATTTGCATACAAGTGCTGTCTGGAAAACCTGACAATGTTCCGTTAATCTATGGCAAAAACGTTGACGACTGTTAATATAGCTGGGAAACTCTTCTTCACTCACGGTTTAAAATCACTTGATTCTAACCCACCATGTTGTTTTGTTTCAGCGGCAGTGACTAGTAATGTAAGTAAGAATAATATTATATATATATATTTTTTGAACCGCCACCTGGGCTTCGTTTGGGCTTGCAGGTACAGAGGCGGAGCAGCCTAATGGCTTCCACATGACCACAATTAAATAATGCTGACTATTGTTGCCTTCTAGCTTGAAAGAGATTTAAATATTGCAGGGCCTGAACAAACTGCGACAAGATTTTAGAAAAATCGAAGAAATGCAGAACAAGGAAATAAAGTAAAGAAACTGGTACCTAATAATAATATTAATAACTGGTGGTAAGAGGAGAACTCTAAGTCTGACCAAACAACTCCAACTAGAGAAATTTTTACCCTCTCTTTATAACCTTCCCAAGCTAGCGTACGTGTCTGAGGCTGAGCCAACATGAAACCTGATTGGTTGAAAGCAAAGGATGTGGCGACTTAGGCAATAAGAACTGAAATATTGTTGAATAATTCAGCAGACTGAAGTTTGAACTACTGGTACTTTTAGGGGTGACATGTAACACTAGTTTGGTAACCATGCCATACTTTGGAGTAAAGGTAGAGGTTCTACTGAGTGGGCCTCCCAAGTACCTTCGCTACAATATATATAGTAGGTATATTCTAGTCTGGATCTCACCTAGGTATTGAAAGTCATTTATAATTTTTATTTAGTCATTTTTTGTTGGTGTTGCACATCTCATTCTTGCCTTTTTAAATTAATTTTGCATTGCCTTTGCTGCCCTTATTTCACAACATATTTTCTGATGTGTTCTGGAACAGGCAAAGTTTTCCATTATTGAAGCCATTATTTGTAGGCATCAGCTTTTTTGGACTGGACTGGACATCATCGGAGAATACCAGAAGAGCTTCTCAATATGGTCAGAAGAAGCATTACAAAGATGTCAGGTAAGCACGTTAAGCACGTGTGAAGAGGTGTAATGTCAGCCCTAGCACCTGGGAAGAGAATGCCAAGGTTTATAAAAGTGGCATCATCTAATTTGGGAAGCCATTCTAAAGAACGTTGCTGTGCTCACATTGATGAGAAAAGGCAACAGCAAAGCAAAGAGAGTAGCTGAGTCAGGTTACGTTATCACACTACAAACTACCTCAGACTCAAATAGACTCCAGCTGCCACAAGTTACTACCTCCCACTACAACATACAAACTACCTCACACTAAAATAGACTCTAGTTGTGACAGATTACTACGTGACACTACAATATGTAAACTGCCTCAGACTAAAATAGACTTCAGCTGCAACAGGTTACTACCTCCCACTACAACATGTAAACTACCTCAGACTAAAATAGACTTTAGCTGCGACAGATTACTACCTGCCACTACAACATGTAAACTGCCTCAGACTAAAATAGACTTCAGCTGCGACAGATTACTACCTGCCATTACAACATGCAAACTACCTCAGACTAAAATAGATTTCAGCTGTGACAGATTACTACCTCCCACTACAACATGTAAACTACCTCAGACTAAAATAGACTTCAGCTGCGACAGATTACTACCTCCCACTACAACATGTAAACTACCTCAGACTAAAATAGACTTTAGCTGCGACAGATTACTACCTGCCACTACAACATGTAAACTACCTCAGACTAAAATAGATTTCAGCTGCGACAGATTACTACCTCCCACTACAACATGTAAACTACCTCAGACTAAAATAGACTTCAGCTGCGACAGATTACTACCTCCCACTACAACATGTAAACTACCTCAGACTAAAATAGACTTTAGCTGCGACAGATTACTACCTGCCACTACAACATGTAAACTACCTCAGACTAAAATAGATTTCAGCTGCGACAGATTACTACCTCCCACTACAACATGTAAACTACCTCAGACTAAAATAGACTTCAGCTGCGACAGATTACTACCTCCCACTACAACATGTAAACCACCTCAGACTAAAATAGATTTTAGCTGCGACTGATTACTACCTGCCACTACAACACGTAAACTACCTCAGACTAAAATAGACTTCAGCTGCTACAGATTACTACCTCCCACTACAACATGTAAACTACCTCAGACTAAAATAGACTTCAGCTGCGACAGATTACCTCCTGCCACTACAACATGTAAACTACCTCGGCTACAATAGACTCCAGCTGCAGCAGAACTACCACCCACTACAACATGTAAACTAAGACTTCCTCAGGTTGCATCCACTGACTACAAGTTGTAAACTGCGTCAGACTACAATAGACTGCAGATACATTAATTACTACCTGGTCATGCACTACCTCAGACTACAACTTGTAACATATGTATGTTGGATTGAATGTTACACATTGGACTGTATAGTCATCAAAGAACATGTTAGATGAAATAACCATATATGCACCAATCACTAATTCTGCATTGACACCATCATTGCAACAAAAGATTACCAGACTGATACATGAAGTTTTCTTGGGAATCTCCATGTTTAATTCGTGTTATCTGGGAAGCACAGAAATCTGGAGTCATGAAACTTGCAGAGAAGACAAGTGGGATCAGACAATAATTTAGTGAACATTGATCGCTTTTAAAAAGAACTGTCACGATTATTACATATCAGTCTTCTCAAGTGGCTACCTGACCGCTGGGCTATCAACTGCTAGTGCCACTAACCTACCAATAATCAAAGGCTTGCACTTTCTGTGTAGTGTCTTCTACTAGCAGTTAAATCAGCAGTATATTTTTGCAATAAGAAAATTCATGAATAAGAAGCTGGAGAAAAATAATTACAAGTGGCTGTGGCACATTTGGAAATGTCCAAAGAAAGGTCACGAGAGGCGGCAATGTGACGTGTAAACAGTAGGGAGTTTAGGATCTAGTGAAGCTTTAGGGTTAGGACTTTTGGACCCAAATGGAATTCTTGATTGCGCTACATATAGAAATTATTTACTGCACAAATCACATTTTTCAACACGAATTTTCATCATACTACAGATAGACATTATTTACATGACGCTGTTCTTTGCTCAAATCCGGATGAGGTGCTTCTTTCACTGATCAGATTATATAACTGGAATTCCTGTTCATACTACAGAGCCCAAGCCTTTAAATAATTGGAATAATTCTGCAACATTTATTCTAAACTATATCATATAAATAAATAAATAATCTTCATTATATAAGTGTACTTATGTGCAGACATATATTTTTGAATACATATTGCTGAGGACATAATGCTGAAATATTAATATTTAAAGTAAAAATACACTAGATTTTACTGCTACAAGCACGGTTTATTCAATGATTTGATACAATTTTGTAGTCCTCACTACTTAAAAGACAAAATACAAGTTAGTTGATATTGGATTTTAGGGATAAAAGTAGATCGAATCACAAGTACAACATCAAATATGTCTCAGAAAGTCCTAGAAACTGTTTGCTGTTCAACTCGATGGGCAAAACCAACAAAAAATTGTTATCAAAATTTTCGATGATGACCATTTTGAATTTTAGATTTTGTAACAGTTTGCATGCATTTTTGCGAGTAACAATGGGCCAAATTTGTTTTCGTCTTCAGAGAAAACAAATTCACTGAGAATAGAACCTTTGCTCCCAATAGTCATGAAACTACTGAAAATTTCTCAACCAGCATTGACTGCTCATACAGCATGATGTGAGACATGATGAACTGGTGTCAACCAGTCAACTGATGTTGGTCAACTAAACAACTTGGCTTCTATAGAAGACAAGGTTATCCTAATAAATGTTTAAACGAGCATTACTAAGTTTACTAAGTTGTGCCTATTATCTTTCTAGTTTAGTACTGAGGGATAGCATCATAGATTTAATGTAATGGGCCCCTTTGTCTAGTAAAACTCTTTTTGTGGGTACTTTCAAACAAGTGGAAAGAACGTTTTGGTAAAGACTATTCACATATAGATAAATCAGTTACACTTTTGGGTGACAGACGTTTTTGTAAAGTGCAGTGGTCTCATAACTCAGCCTGCTAAATAATGTTGCAGTCTTAATATTCAAAATATCAGTGGATCCCAGAGAATTAGTATGTAGCAAATCGCAAACAGTTAGTTCCATGTTGGGCTTACTGAGAGATGTCTTTATTTTATAAAAGGAAAAATAGGCAAAAATTTGCTGTAAACTAAGCTTACCGAGGTTTAAGCAAAACTTATAACTCAAGTTGCGACATGAAAACTAACATAAAAAATTGCATTTTTTCACCACCATCACAGGTAAGTTTGCAAAAAAAGGCGCTAAATGTCTTCAAACCAGCCAATGACCCAAACTACAAGCAATCTCTATCTCTAGCAAGCTTTCTCTATCAACTCCGTGGCGCCCTCCTGTGGGAAAAGTAAAAAACAAATTTTGGCTAAACCGTCAACCAAATCCACAGATCGCAAGCCTCGCTTAGCCCCGCCCATCTTGATGAAGTAACACACATTCTCACAAACTCGCTCATAGCAAGTGCTTACAGCATGTAAAAATATGGTACTAATAAGTTTGGTACAGGCAAATTTGGTCCTAGTAATTCTGATACGAGGAAACTTTGTTAGTGGGAAAATTTGCCACTAGGAATTTTTGGTAGAGGGAAAAGACATACTGGTAAAATTTAATGCAGTATTGGCGAAGTTTTTCAAGCATTTCTGGTACAAATAAATCAGTACAAGGTAAAAATGATACGGAACAAGTTTGGTACTGGAAAAGTTTAATTGGTACTAGGAAAATTTGGTACAGAGAAGATATAGTACAAGGAAAGTTTGATACTATGAAAATATCTTTTACAAAACCTACAAACTTATCATACATTTAAAATCATACTAGACATATGAATTATCAGTCTAAAAGGGTTATATAAGCAATTAGGGTTTAAACAACATAAGGTAGTTACGCCAGATAAACTGTGAAAAATAATTAAAAGTTCTGCCAAATACGTAGAGGTCAAGCTTAACAAACATTAATGCAACACATGTAGTAGCCTTTGGCAATGTCTTGTATAAAGTCTTTAATGAAAAAATTGGAAACTAATTACGTAATTACGTTTTAACTAATTTTAATTACGAAACTGAGAGAGATTTTTTGAGCAGCAGATTTGTTTAATTTTTTGGCTTGGAGAAACTTATAAATCTGACTGTTTCTACACTTTTCAGGCACTAGATGTATGCATTACTACTATTCAGGCATAATGTGTCATTACTATAATGTCTCAGTGTACTAAAGCTAGACATTTTAGTTGCAGAAATCTTGTATGGCTGGAGAAAAAACAAATATACACACTTGACCTTGAAGCACAAGAAAACCTTAAAAAATTCTAATGAAATTCATACATAAACTTACATACTGCCCTTTTACATGCAGGACTTAAATCAGCAGTCACGCTGTATAAAACATGTAAATTTAAACTTCCGCTATGACCGTTAGAAGCAGACATTTTGACGACACGTCTTTTGAAACACTTTTAGAGCATTCGTAGTGCACCCGTCACTAAGCGAGTAAAATTTTAAATTACTGCATCTTCTGAATAAGATTAAAAAACGTTTTTGGTGAGTGGGTGGTGCACCCTGAGTTAGCGACATTTTACCAATTGGTGAAAACATTTTACATAATTAAAAATTTCATTTTCTAGTTACATAAGTCTTTCCAACAGGTAAGCAAAATGCTAAGTAATATAGATTTGCGTGGAAAGTTTTTTGAGACATAATTTAGTATTGCCTTTGCTTCCCCTAATTTACGTTGTGCGTAGTGACGTCACGTAATGGCGACTTCGGAACAGTATTGCCGGAGATTTAAAATAAAAGCAAACAAAATTTTTTTCAATGCAAGTACGATGTGCGCATAAATTGCTATAAAGTAATGTAATTTTTAAGGCGATTTTTCTGAAACCTACTTCTTTTCTTGTCCTTTAACTCTCGCAGTATATTTCGATGCATTTTCTGCTTGTGTTTGTGAGCCGCTTTTCTTGCGCAACTCAGGTGAAGGAGGAGACAAGAGAAAAAGAGAGCTAATTTGACGTCGCCAGGCGGACCCCTGCTGGTTGATTGACGTTTTGCGATCTGTGTATTATGGGTAATTTGCCTATAACAACGTATGCTTTCTGATATGTTTTATGTTTTAGAAAAATTGCCATTGCTGAGAATTGAAGAGAAATACTTTGATTTTATCACTTTGCTTGTCACTGATAAACGGGAGTTCGATATTACGACGTTTTTTGTCACTATATTTGTCACTATTTTGTCACTATTATAACCTATATGCCAAAAAATACACTGGCATTTAGGTTATAATAACATAAGAAAAAGTGTACTAAAAAGCTAAAATTTCATGGTATGGCATTAAGCTACATTAGTGTTAGCTGTTAACGTTGCAAGTTTATAGCTCTGGTAGTTTTTACGTTATGGACAGTTAAACACGCTTCTCCATTTTAAAATTTTAAATACCAGAACAATGTCAGCTAATCATCAATAGAAAAACAGCAACTTTGACGTACAAAGCACTCAGTAATGGAACAAAACGATAAAGAAATCAGGCAGTTTATGTCATCGTGTCATCACCACAGAAAATAAAGCAATGATAAATATTTAGTGTCAGGAGAAATGGGAACTTTGTCCCCTGGACAATAGTAACTGGTATTCTATGATGGACAGTGGACAAAGCTCTGATTTGAGCTTAACATTAAAAAATGCTTCAGCGAGTACCCTAGGCTCCCCATTACCGGCGTGTAGCTTCACTTTGCCCACATGTAAATGCAGAGAGAGTCACACATGCGCAGTTTCGTTCCTTATGGGACGACACTTCCGCTTTCTTCCCCAATTTTTCCTTTTTCTCAAAGTATCTGTGCGGCGCTAATTTGAAGTGTTTCAATGCCAACCAAAGTGAAACGCGCAAGTTTGTAAAGCCACTTTTTTGTATCACGCTAGTCAGTACTGAATTTTGACAGCAAGTGCCCACCAGTATGTCAGTGGACCTTTAAAGAGACAACAATATTTTGCCTATCAGAAACTTTGCTTTTATTTTCTTCTACTTTTCTTTCTTTTCTGCTTTCCCTTCCCCTTTTTTCTCAACGTTCATCATCACTCTCACAAGTTTACTAATACATCGGTGAAAGATGGTAGCAACAATGACGCTGGTAGTAGCAGATACAGGTGGCAGTGGCATGACGGTGGCAGTGGCATTGGTGGCGGTGGTGGTGGTGGTGGGGGTTGTCACAACAGTTATGATGGCAGCAATGGCAACAGTTACAATAGAGGTGGTGGTGATGTAGTAACAACCATACTATAATAACATTGCAGTGCCTATAGCAGTAGCAACTTTTTATTTTACTAAAATATCCTTGCGCGCCAACTGGAATACAAATTGCACGGCAGTGAAGTTGTTAAATAATTTTAAATTTAGCTTAGATTGTAGCCCAAACTGTGATGTTATCATAGCTGACAACATTTTTCTTTTTACCGCAAGGACACAGTTTACACTTCAAACTTTCTTAGATAAACTTCGGGGCAGATAACTGCGTGAAAGAAATTTCGAGTAACACACCACAGATTGTTAGAGATGTTAAGTTAGTAATAGTTAAACTGCTGAACTGACAGACAAAAATACCGTTTAATAATGACAAACATATTAACAGAATTCAAGATTTTCTCTTAAATACAATTTTTCGTGATGGCCGTTTTTGGTTCGCTATAATATTTATGTGCTCCTTGCAAATCAAAGAACACTAAGAGTTCAATGCTGTTTGCCTTGTTAACAATGAATTTTGCTTGGAATTCTATTGTTGCAGAAGTACAATTACAAGCCAAACAATAAAAGTACTGAATTTTGTGCAAACACCCGCCACCCCACAACAGTCATTCAGTCGTGTTGATTCGTCTATATGTAATTAGTCTCATGTAAATGTTCATTCAAAACATTAAGAAATGAGATTTAGTAATAATGGAAGATATTACTTTAAAATTCTAATGCCTTTCTTCAACACTAAATACTCTGCTACGTTTATATTGTTTAGTCTCAACAGATGTCCCCAGAATCCCGTGTGCGGTAACTTCCCTCTCTTCTATGCTAGCCCATTTCGCTCTCAGGTGGCGAAGTCAGAGTACAACACACTGACTGTCTTACAGTAGCAATGTTTTCGTTTTCGCAAACACGCGCAACAAGCTCGTCGAATTTTTTGCTGTTGAAAATTATGATCGTTTGTGATGTCATGAATTGATAGGCTAGCCCACCGTTAATTAAGTTTTTAAACTATTTTTTAATTATGATAGACACTTTTACAGTGCTAATTCTTTTAAATGAGACTTGAAAATCTGGTAGTATATGAAAAATCATCCTTTAAGTTTAACAAAAGCTGGTCTGTTTTTATCTCTACTGTTTCGCTTGAATCTTAATATGAAATCTATAAAGCACAAAAAACACCCCTCTTACATAAAACTTAAAAAATCGTCTTCACATTTGATACCAGTTACATACTGCCTTTTTGCATGTAGGGCTTGCGTCAGCAGTAACGCTGTATAAAACATGCAACTTTAAAATCCCGCAACGACCGTTAGACGATGCCATTTTGACGATAAGTCGTTTGAAACAAGTTTAGATAACACAGAGTAAAGTTTGAAAAAATAATCAAAGCACTCGTAGCGCACATAACTAACTAAGTAAAATTTACTGTATCTTGTAAACAAGATTAGAAATAAGTTTGTTGGTTAGTGAGTGGTGCACCCTGGAGGTGAGTCAACGACATTTTACTAATTGGCACGAACATTTTAAATAATTATTTGCAGTTACATAAGTCTTTGATACGGATAAGCGAAATGCTAAGTAATGTAACTTTGCATGGAAATTTTTTTGAGACATAATTTAACATTTCCTTTTCTTCCCATGATTTATGAAAGCAATCTAATATTCCTTTGAACGCGAGTACGACATGCGCATAAAACTGCTATAAAGTAAAACAATTTTTAAGGCGATTTTGCTGTAACCTGCCCCGGGTACCCCTTTTCTTGTCCTTTAAAGGACTTGATTTTATTATTGTGACAAACCAACTATTATTTACGATAGTTTTGTTTACTTGTTTGTCACCTTTTCATTTCACAGTTAAGTTGTTTATAGAGATAGCTGTAGCACTTGCTAGTGTAATTTGCTTGCATTATAGTAATCACTATAGTAGTACTGTATTGTTAGTCTAATTATTGTAATAGTACAGGAGTCACTCACTAACAACCCCCCCCCCTCGTCATGTGGTTGTGTTCTGCAATACCTGCGATACTCGCGGCTTATTTCAAATGTGTGAAACCTGTACAGGTATGAAGTGTACATGATACATACTTTACAGCTATAGTCTGAGACGTGCAACCTGGCAGTCAGTCGGCCGTTATTGAAAGGCCTAGGTCACGTAAAATGACCATCGTTTGATCTTCACATGTCTGTGAACAGACAGTCAGAAATGTCGATTAGCATCGTCGATGTTATAGTGCAGTAGACATCACTATTTCTTCTGTCAACAGCCATTGTTTACAGTGCTGACGGGTCTATGTCGAATACGTTGCTTTGGTTTGATGAGGTGATTACCGTTACTGTCATTGTCCGAGGATTCGTTCAAACCTGAAGTCACGCTAAAGTTTATGGTGGACAGTCCACTGTTGGTGGAGCAAACTATAGTTGGTAAATCCATGGATGTTACCCCACAGGTTAGCAGCTGCCGTTTCACACAATGTTCATGGAGTGTCTGGTAAGACAAGACTTTTGTACTTTTGCTCAGCGTTTGTTAGCTAGCATTATTCTGTTTGTATATGGTCATCGTTGGATTGCCGTCATCATTTGCACGTGCTGCCCCCACTAACACCTCCCCTCTCTAATATTAGACTAGAGAATATATTTGCTTTATTTGCTGTACTGTGATTGATTGTTATTGTTAACTATTTCTTTTCTCCTGGTTAGAATCAGTTAAAGTAGTAATCAATTAAATTTTGTTATACACAGCTTAATAGTTGGTTTGGTATTCTATCTACCATCGAATATTACTAGCTCATTAAGACTCCTAGGCTTGGGTTCCGCGTGCCCTCGTATGAAACAACAAAGCCTTAGCCCGACTCCAGGATTCTAGTAGTAAATTATCTAACACTATAGAACCCCAGAACCACGTGTTACACCTAGTTTATAGGGCGGTCGTGCCTGCTTTTCGTGACATTGAGAATCAGAGTATGTTACCTATAGACGTGGCGTCACAAGTGGTGGCAGCTTATGGTCTTATATAACTGCTTTTTACTCTGTGCCTTGTATAAGCCTTTAAATTAGGGAGAGGCATTTTGTACAAGTAGTTTTCTTGAACCTATTGGGGAAATTATATTCCGATGCAAACGTGAACTTGGTATTTTTCACGTTGCATTTAGTACAGTTTCGTTTTGCTTGAATTTTGTGCTAGCTTTACACACGTGCAGGGAAGCCAGGGTAGTGATAATAGAACTTGTTTTACACATAGCCTTACGGCCAGCAAGCATAGATAGTTTTATTAACTGGCTGGCAATAATAATTTGACCCAGAAAAGTAAAATTAGTAAATCAGCCTGTAGCATAGTGATTATAATGTTGTACAGAAATTGTTCATGTTCACTTTGCATGGTTGTAACATTTACCTGGTAGCGTATGCTCACTTCTTGACTTATTGAAGTTTTGATTTGCTCTTTATAAGCGTTAATGCCTATATTTTACTAATCTAGTTGTTAACTGAACAGTGCTGTTAGTTTTTGCACATAACTTTGACAACTTTGAAGTCATTTCTTTGAACATTTGTTCTTTTGCTTACGTAACATTTATGTTATCATGGCTAGTGAACTTTTTACAGCTGAAGAGTTGCATAAAATGATCAAGGGTGAATTATTTGACATAGCAGGTGACATGGGTTTGGCTATAGACCCAAAAGCCAGAAAAGAAAACATTATGCAATTAATTCTTGAAACACAACAGATTTCAATTCCATATCCACTTGATTTTGCACTGTCAAATATGCAATCATTATTAAATTCAGCAGAGCCAGCAAATGCAGCGACAGGTGTTGCAGGTCACATAGGATTTGATGGGGCTGATTAGTTCTACTCCTAAAGCAGTCCCAAATAAAGTTGTAGAATTTAAGGCTTTCAGCTCACCTACTGCATCAATTTGCCTGAATTTGATCCATTTGCAGTTCAATAACCAGTTAAAATGCCTGTGCATGCGAATGCGCAGCCTGATATTAAATTATCAGAACGTTAACTGAAAATTAAACACCAAGAGCTGATCTTAGAAACACAAAAAATTGGGCTGGAAAAACTAAAGTTGCAAATGCAGACGACGTCTAACGTAGTAAACAATTTGCAAACAACAGTAAATGCTACACAAGACAAAAGCACAATAATCAAATTCAGAAATTTTGATGAAGAAAACAGAAGACATCTTGTCGTTTGTAGATGAATTCGAAATCTGTATGCGAGTCAACAAAGTCCCAATTGCGCAGTATGTTCCTAACTTGGCTAGAGTTCTGTCGGGTCGTGCTGCCTTAGTTTGCAAGATGTTGATCAGTCTCAAATATTCAATTATGATGTTGCTAAGGTGCAAACTTTGAATGCATACAAATTGTCGAAGGATGCATATCGCACGGCATTCAGAAACATATTTAAACTGAAAAAGGAAACGCACAGAAGTTACTTTAACAGAGTGCGGAAAGCGGGCATGCCATGGCTTAAAGTAGCGAATGCAGAATCCAAAGAGCAAATTGGAGACCTCTTCTTCCTTGAACAAGCATTGTCTAAGCTCCCAGAAGACATGGTTTCTTATCTTCGTAGGCTAGCTCACATGTCATACTTAGAAATAGCGGAGCAAGCAGACTATTGGAGCTCATTTAATGATGCAGCAGTTTTGCAGAAAAATGAATTATCTAAAAGGACACATGGCAATGCTAAAAACAATGAGTCGGATCATGAATCACAGGGCTAAATGTTACCATTGTGGGAAAACAGGACATGTGAAACTCGACTGCCCAGTGAAAAAGCAAGAGTCCACACAAGCTTTTCAAAATGACTCAAAGAAGAAGCAAAAACCTAGAGGTGATTTCAAGAAACAATCCTTGTGACTCCATTGTCTATAGGTAATGTACTATGATTCACAATGTCATGAAAAGCAGGCACGACCGCCCTATAAACAAGGTGTAACACGTGGTTCTGGGGTTCTCTAGTGTTAGATAATTTACTACTAGAATCCTGGAGTCGGGCTAAGGCTTTGTTGTTTCATACGGGGGCACGCGGAACCCGAGCCTAGGAGTCTTAATGAGCCAGTAATATTCGATGGTAGATAGAATACCAAACCAACTATTAAGCTATATATAACAAAATTTAATTGATTACTACTTTAACGGGATATTAACCAGGAGAAAAGAAATAGTTAACAATAACAATCAATCAGAGTACAGCAAATAAGCAAATATATTCTCTAGTCTAATAATAGAGAGGGGAGGTGTTAGTGGGGGCAGCACGTGCAAATGATGATGCACTCTTGATGACGACAATCCAACGATGACCATATACAAACAGAATAATGCTAGCTAACAAACGCTGAGCAAAAGTACAAAAGTCTTGGCTTACCAGACACTTCATGAACATCATGTGAAACGGCAGCTGCTAACCTGTGGGGTAACATCCATGGATTTACCAACTATGGTTTGCTCCACCAACAATGGACTGTCCACCATAAACTTTAGCGTGACTTCAGGTTTGAACGAATAATCGGAAAATGACGGTAACGGTAACCACCTCATCAAACCAAAACAACGTACTCGACATAGACAAGTCAGCACTGTAAACAATGGCTGTTGACAGAAGAAACAGCGACGTCCACTGCACGAAAAACATCGATGATGTTAATCGACATTTCTGACTGTCTTTTCACAGACATGTGAAGATCAAACGATGGTCATTTTACGTGACCTAGGTCTTTCAATAACCGCCGACTGACTGCCAGGTTGCACGTCTCAGGCTATAGCTGTAAAGTATGTATCATGTACACTTCATACCTGTACGGGTTTCGCACATTTGAAATAAGCCGCGAGTATCACAAGTATTGCAGAACACAACCACAAGACGAGGGGGGAGTCGTGTTGACAAAAACTATAACAGTAGAGAAACAGTAGAGAAAATTGGTAGCAGAGAGTAGTTGGTTTTCTGCTAATCAGTGGGCGACGATACTTGTATGCAGTCTACGCTTACCAAGAAAGAGCGATCGTTTACTCGCTAGGACGTCTGTTTACCGGTAAATAATTTTGAACATTTTCGCAATGACTAATTATGGCTAAAACAACAAATGCATAAACTGTCTCAAAGTGTTGCAAGTGGGTTGATATGTGACAGCTGTGAACGTTGGTGGTGCATAAACTGTTTAAACCTAAAGCAAGATCATGTACTAACAGAGAAACTTTATGAGGCATTAAGTAAGCTGAGCGAATTTCAATGGGCATGCGAGAAATGTTGCGAAAATAATTTACTAATTCAGCTGGTGAAATCGGGAACGTTTACTACAAAGCAGTTGTCCGAATTCGGTTGCAATGGTGACGTCATCAATGTAATTCAAGCTACGAAACCAACTGATAAGGTCGAAGTAATGTCTGACGAAAATCAAACGGAAGCCACTTCGCTGCCAACACAGCGAAATGCTGCATCCAGGGGTCAAGTATTGCTGAATGAAACTACGTCACAGGTGAATCAACCAGCGCAGGGCGGAATCGCTGTCACAACAAGACGTTACACTTGCAATGATGCAAATATTTCCAGAAATAAACTGAGATGCGCCTTTTATGAAAAAAGACAATCACTACAGTGACGAATGCGGGAAGGTGGTAGATTCAAAATAATAGCCAATGCTAAAAGATGCTACAAATGTTTGAGTACCCGGCACTTAATGAAAGACTGCAACAGACAGAAGCCATGTTTCCACTGCAAAAGTACCAGTCACAACTCAGCGCCCTGCGAGAAACGAGAGAAGATTTGATCTTCCCAACATTTATCGGTACAGACAGAAACAAGCGTCACTGAAACCATAGTTAAGCAGCATGATTTCCACGTCACCTATCCAGCAGAGGAAGGCATTGTGATGCCAGCGTTTCCATGCATAGCAGTGAATCCGCAAACTGAAGAGGCTCGTGAAGTTTTTGTCTACGTTGATGGTGGAGCCAAACATTCAAGTATCAGCGACGAAGCAGCTTCTAGACTTAATTTGTTACGCATAAGAAGATACAAGTTAGTAACATCACGCTTTAACACAGATGTAATAGAGGCAGTACAGTCGAGTAAAGTGAAGTTCATTCTAAAGGGGTCTAAAGATTTTAGCCTGCAAATTCAAGCTTATACAATTCCAAAGCTAGCGCCTCCATTCCAAGTAGAGCCAATTCGACTAGACGCACAAGCTTGGGAAAAAGTTCGGCAGCTAGGACTATTGAACTTGCCACCACGAAGCAACACCCAGAGAAGAATTGATGTCATCATTGGACAAGATTTCATCAACCACATTATGGGACCAATGATTCCAGCTACCCATATTCAGAATGATTTGTTTTGCTCATCGCAGTCCATTAGGAGATTTTCTAGCCGGAAAAACTACGATACTGGAAATGAATTACGATTCTACGCCAGTTGTCGCGCCTAATTTATTTTGCTATACTGCTATAGAAGATGTTGCAGACTCGACACAGTTAGAACAAGTAGGAATAAGCAAACAGTCTGATTTGTCACAGAAGGATCACGAAGTTATCCGGAAATTTAGAGAAACAATTGAATTCAAGCATGGGCGTTACAAAGTTGGTTTTCCATGGAAACATCCTACACAGCATTTGGTTTCGAACTATCACGTAGCAAAGAAAAGACTTGAGTCTACACTAAAGATGTTAGCTCCTAATGGATCACCAACACGTCACTACGCTACGTACAATGAAACTATCAACAACCAGCTTCATCAAGGAATAATTGAGTTAGTTACTCAGCCTACAACAGAACGACGCTTTATACACTACATAGTGCATTTTCCAGTGATAAACGAAAATCGTACTTCTACTCAAGTTCGCATCGTGTACGACGCTAGTGACAAGAACAAAGCTGATGGTAAAAGCTTGAACGACCTAATACATGCTGGACCATGTCTACTTGCTAACCTGGTTGGAATTTTACTACGTTTTCGCCTGTTTGAAATTGTCATGGTAGCAGACATTGAAAAAGCGTTCCATTAAGTTTCACTAGTGGAAGCAGACAGAGATACTGTCAGATTTCTATGACTGAAAGATCCATCACAGCCTGACACAGTGGACAATATCAAAGTATATCGCTTTACCAGACTTCCATTTGGTGTCAATGCTTCTTCATTTTTATTACTAGCTACGATACTATATCACTTACAACAAAACCCGGGAACACTAGCAAATAGACTACAACAAAATATGTATGTGGACAATGTCATTTTAGAAGTTGTGCATGGAGAAGACCCTATGGAGATATACCAGTCAGCGAAGAACCTATTTGATATGCAGCAATGAATCTACGCCAGTGGCTGTCAAATCATCTCAAGCTTAATGAAGCTCTACCGCAATGGGACCGACAACAAGGTACTACAGTGAAAGTACTGGGAATTATTTGGGACACTGCTAATGATGTAATGAGACCACAGTACACATTTCAACCACTAGAAGTCTATACCAGAAGACTAGCAATGCAACAGCTTGCTCGACTATATGATCCGCTTGGAATCTATCTGCCAGTAACCATCAAAGGAAAGATTTTGCTACACAAAATGGCTAAACAGAAGTTCGGTCTAGATGAGCCAGTCACAGCTTCAATGGTTTTAGAGTGGCAGCAATTAGGAGAAGAACTGAAAAACATTCCACAAATAACACTTCCGCGCAGAGTCATCATGGATAGACAAGTTCCTGTTCAACTACTATGCTTCACAGAGGCCAGTAAAGATGCATATTGCGCTTGCATCTATATTCATCAACGTTTAGATAACCACGTTATATCTTCATTAGCATTTGCGAAGTCTCAAGTAGCGACATTGACAGTTAGTCAAACTCTACCACGACTAGAACTAGAAGCCGTTCTAATAGGATGCAGAATGCTTCGATTTGTAGAAAAGCAGATTGATCAACCATTGCTAGATAAGCACTTATGGACAGATTCACAAATTGTGCTCTGTTGGATTCACTCGTCCAAAGTTTTACCACCCTATATAGAAAGACGCCGAAGTGAAATAATGTCTATGGATGATATGCAGTTTAGATACATCGACACTAATGCCAATCCTGCTGATTGGGGCACACGCAGAATCTCAGCAAAAAATTATGTGAGTGCAACTGGATTTGTGGACCGAATGGTTATTTACCTATATTTCTGTGGAAACTTCTGTATCATTAAACGTTTAAAGTATATTCTACTGTTATACCTTTTGTCAACACGGAAAAATTGGTGTTCTTAAGTGTTCTTATTAGCTAATCTACATGCAACAATGCAAATTACAAAATAGTTCACTGGGGGAATTTGTCATTAAGTCACTTGCTTTAATTTTAAAATATTGATATTAAAATAATTTTACAGTTTGAGGTGTTTTTATTGATTTGAGGTAGATTCAAAATCAGTCAGTTAGACATTTTGATCAGTTAGACGTTTAAATTTTAAACTTCAGCGAAACATTCACAAAAAAGCGCGACCAGAATAGTATGAACCATAATCGTAGGGAAGGTTAATTATCACTCCATAATTTTTGCATGAAATTCTTAATTAAACCCTTTAATAGTGTCTTATCTTTAACAATAATATCGCTAATTAGTAACGCTAATCTAAAGTTTACTTTAGTCTTTATTTGGTTGAGACAAGTTTACATTTAAATAGAGGTTACTAATTAGTTTTCCGAGTTAAACTGTAGAGTCGTGGCGTTACGAGAAGAAATTTACTAAACTGGTAAGCCAGCCTACCATCAGAAAGATGCCTTACCAATCTTTTACCTACTGAAGTAAGCTTATGTATATATATATATATATATACAAAACATCGAAATCCTATGTACCACTATGGAACCAAAATATAATAGCCACAAATTTTTACAATAATTACACATATTAACTTTGGTCATTAGCAAACGTCTTTTTAATAATTAAAATAAGAATAATTACATTTAATAATGTGGTTCACAGCGAAACCGAAAAAACAAACGAATTTATTGGAATAAAATGTACAAAATAAACTAAATGAAAATGAATTAATTGAAGTTGTTATTACTGTTTCTATTAGAGGATTAAAATAAGCAAGTTGCCCACAAATATAGCAGCGCACACAAGTTTTTGCATTGAATTACATTAAACGCAACGCAGCCACAAATTAATAAGCAAGAAATCAAAATTACTGTAATTTTCTTTGCACCGGAAAAAACAAAAACCAGGTTTTTCACATTATGAACAAATTCACACATCTTGCATTCAAGATCAACGGTAAAAACTATTTTTCACTTCACTAAGACATTTACAATTTTACACAAATGCGAGTTCAAACACCGCATCACACACTTCACAGTTCTCTTTGCAGTGGAGTCTACGCCGCTAAATGTTGCACGGTAAAATGTTCGCTTTGGTTCAACGCCCGCAGAACTAGCAGCTACTAATCACAGCCGAAACGTTCTGGATGGTAATTTTACCTGCAGTTTAGTTTTGCTCCGCCTTAAAAAGTTTGTAAAATTCTCGCTCATAAAATTGCGAAAATAATATTAATAAATTACTTTTTGTGAGCTAAAAATTTAAAAATTTGCGACAAATAAAAAAATTGTGGCACGTTTTGATCGCCTTTTTTGTCCGCACTATTTTTATTTTTCCATAAAACAAAAGAATCATTTTTAATTAAATGACTTTAATTCGGCTAAAATGTGGATGTTTAAAATCCACGAGTTTCATGATGGTTCGTTTGTTATGATCTATTAAAGTTTTCCTGAATATTCTAGGGTTCTGTGTTAGCGATTATAACTATAATTATTTCATTTTATTATTGCGGAAATTATTTACTATTCTAGGTAATTTTGCTTAAAACAACATTGTCAATTAATTAGCCCAGTAATTATGCCATAATTTATGCACCATACTGATGTACCAAGTTTATGCACCAAATTACATTTAATTAGCTGAACAGTTTTTCTTTTAATTTTGCATCATGTGTAAATTTTGAAAGACTGCTGTCCAAGAGCTTTATTATTACTTTATGCACGTACATTAAAATTTATTTGACTGTTGACAAACTACTCAATTGTGAAAATTCATATAAATTGAGGTATTGACAAAAATTAAACTTAGTTAGCTAATATAAATAGCAGATGTAATTTAAAAGGCTTAAACAATATTATGTCGTTTCTATTATGTGAAAATGTATATAATTACGTCAGCGGTAACTTATAAACGGATAAATTTCATACGGTTTGTTTCACAATTTTGAAAATGAGTTTTATAATATTGATGCTGTATAAATTAGAATCATTCTGAGCGGAACAGATGAGACGGAATGCGATATTCGCCAGTAGATGGCAGTAAAAAACAAGGTCTCTCTTTAGTGTGATAGTTTGTTTAAAATCTTTCTTCATCCGATTTCATAGGTTGATTAATAATTTCATTAATTAACAAATATATTTACCACCCAGAAATCACGTTATATTATCAGGCGTTTGCTTTGTTTACGCTTAGCGTAATATTTTATATTGTCTTTTAATTTAGGCAAAATGTCATTTATTTGTCTCCTTTAACCCAATTTCTGAGGCTTTTTTTTTTTTATTTTTTCTGTATTTTTGTTTGAAATTCGTTTTATTTGAAGGTTTTATCTTGTTGCAGTTTTATCGTTTATTCAATTCCAATGAAACAAACTTGTGCAGTATTTATTTAATTGTGCCTTTGGAACTTTCATTACAGTCTAATGCCGAAATAATAATACGAAATCAACAAATACACAAAGATAAAAATATTGAATAACAACAACAACAACAACAACAACAACAACAATAATAATAACAATAATAATAAATAAATAAATAATAATAATAACAATAATAATAAATAATACTAATAATAATAATATTAATAATAATAATAATGGTAATAATAATAATAATAATAATAATAATAATAATAATAATAATAATAATAATAATAATAATAATAATAATAATAATATTAATAATAATAATGACAACAGAAACAACAACAACAAGAATTGAAATCCACGAATTTGAAACATATTTTGTAACATATATATATGTGTGTGTACCTTTATATAAATTTTATCTTCATTTTACAAATTTGTGTCATAGACGTTTCTTATTTGTGTTTTATTTGAAATGCATTGCGCTGGTCTCCTAAGACCTAAAAGGGCCAATGAATTTATAATAGCAGAACAGAAATCACAACGTCATGACAGGTTATAGCATCTCGTTATCCCTGCTTCCAAAGCTGAAGAATGAGAAACTTTGACTTTATGCCGCAGGTTTTGCATTTCAGAGGAGCTTAAGATTTCAAAGCTTTTTTGTTTACAGATCAAAGCTTCTCGTTTGAATGCAGACGCTCATTTTCTAAATGACAGGTCAATTTACAAACACGACTAGCTCATCTCAACAACAAAAGCTTCATCCAGGTCTAAGCCGATTAACTCCAAGATAATTTGCTTTAATCCTAGAAAACAGGCAGCTAGTCAGTTCAGCAGAAATTATCTATATGATATTTTACAGGGTGAATGGCAATGATCCTAATAAGCAAAAAATTATGCTCGTAGAAATACCTAAAAATCAATGCAAGTAGAAAAACAACAAAAGCACATTCATTTTCATAAACGCAGTCAGTAAAATAAAAAGTTACAGAATAAAAAATATTTTCTGTTAATCCGACATTCGTTGCTGCTGTGCGGCGATTATATGAAATCTGAATCTTAAAAAAAGTTTAACAATTTATGTCAGAATCATCCCTCAAGAAGTCATAAATTCGTTTTACACTTTACTAGATGTTATTGGTGTTACTGGTGTTATTACGCAATCACCCAACAATTAAGAATGGAGCTTATAGGATTAAGTTAAGAGATTAGCATGAACACGTCACTATCGTCAGTAAATCCAATAGGGGCTATTATTCTATCCATGTTAAGGTATCAAAATTGGTTATTTTACCTTATGTGATCTTGACTATGTAAATTATAAAACGCAAACGTATGTCATGAAGAAAAAGTTGTTTAATCGCACTGACCTGAATAATCGTGTAAAATTAGAGAGTGAACGAGAGTGTTCAGAAAACAGAGAAAGGGACAAGAAAGAGAAAAACAAAAATGTGCAAAACGAAGAGAGAGATAGAGAGAGAAAGAGAGAGAGAGAGAGAGAGAGAGAGAGAGAGAGAGAGTCATTGAGAGTTGGGTTGGGGTAATGACATTTAAGGATTAAGATCACGATTGTTATCAGTGTTTGGATTCTGTAAGTTGAAGAGACTCTAATCCCTCAAAGCTGTTAGCGACACAGAGCGCTTATTTTTTTCTACCTGGATGATCACTCTGTAAAGCTAATTTTCTAAATGACAGAAATTTGCAAACACTCCGCGTGGGAAAAGCTAATCCGAGTTTAAAACTGATTTTCTTTGTGATACGTGGCTTTAGTTTCGAAAATAGCCGCCTGGTGTCATTACACTAATCCGTTGTTTTTGGAATCTTCTTTAAAGTAAAGCGACCTGGGAGCAGATAAAATGCGCTCTCACATTTAGACTTAAAAGAGCAATTTGGGTTTTACTTTTAAAAGAAGATACGTCATCTTCTCCCCGAATACATCCTGTATTGAAACAATAGTAATAATATTTACTAGGAAGTATAAAATATACCGTACAGAATAAAACTTTCACAGATAAAAAACCAATTTATTATACAAACATTGTGTTTTAGCTGGTCTATGTGGTTTTTGAAATGATCAGTAATCAAATAATAAATGTAAACGACAGATTTAAACTTTAAAACATTCTAAGTGACAAAATAATATATAAAAAACCTTGTTATAAACTATACTACTACAGCCATAAATTATAAACAAAACTCTCATTTTTTTTATTTTAAAAATCAATTTATTAACTTTAAAGGAAAACCGGACGATTGTTTAGACTCAATCTCATTTTAATTTACTGTAATTTACTGTCCAAAATACGGCAACTGAACACGTATTTGCAAGTACGTAATTCAAACTTGTTGCTACAAGTGTTTTCGTTCTCATGAAATGTTTTTAGTTTTTTTAAAATAATAATTGCTTTTATTGGTGATGTTCTTCTTTTATTAAAAACGCAAAAGTGATTTTGGCTCATCAGAATTGTGCGCATTCCAACACTATTGGTGGACTTAATAAATAAAATTACAGTCTATGCTCAAAAGTTTTTAATCATCCGCCGTTTGATGCCGCCAGCGTAGCCGCTTAGCGGAAAAACGAAATACGAAACTATAGACTGTTTTGTCATTTCCTTTTCCTTCATTTTGCTACGATGGTGTCACAAAGCACACTGCGCATGATCACGGTCATTCCACACAGCGCGCTTTGTCTACACACTCTGATGGCGTCACAGAGCACACTGCGCATGATCACGGTCATTCCACACAGCGCGCTTTGTCTACACGCTTTGATGGCATCACAGAGCACACTGCGCATGATCACGGTCATTCCACACAGCGCGCTTTGTCTACACGCTTTGATGGCATCACAGAGCACACTGCGCATGATCACGGTCATTCCACACAGCGAGATCTGCAACGTTTTAAATTGTTTACCGATTTTAGTAATCAAAATTTAATTAGAATCTGCATAAACTGAATGCAACTCTGACTCTGAAGCATGCCATGAATTTATTTATTAATTTTCTAAAGTTTATTTCACTACATAAAAATGTCATATAAAAGTTAAAAATCATCGTAAAAACTAAGAAATACTACATGTGATGCACAGTTAAAAGTGCTACGAAAATATGTAAAACATAATATAATAAAAACATTATGTGAAATTTAAAAAAAAGAATCAGTTAAAAACCAGCAGTTACTACATCAACAAATCCTGCCATTTTCTAAATATTCGACTATAAATATAAAATTGCACATCAGTTTGATTGCTTCTATATTTTACAATAAAATTTGCTGATCCATTCATTCTTGTTCTTAAACTATAGGCAGGGTGACGTAACAGTAATTAAAATGGTCTATATTATTTTCTACACATGTTGTACTATTGCTAGCTTGAGTTGCTCTGTTCTAATACCCCCCCCCCCCTAGAAACTACACGCTTTGATGCGTCACACAGCAAACTACGTGCTGCGGTTTATGCGGAATGCATAGCGCGAACTTGCGCAAAACTTTCCTTAGTAAAATAGTTTCTGTTTTTGCGCTAGAGATTTTAAACGTTAAAATTGTTTGCAATTAATGATTTTAATAAACAAAATTTAATTTAAATCTGCAACTCTGACTGTAAAGTATGCGCGTGAATTTATTTATTTATTATCTAAAGTTTGAAAATTAATGCCATAAGAAAGTTAAATTTTACACTAAACACTAAGAAATATTTCATGTGCAATTAAAACATGTTACGAAAATTTACAAAAAAAATATAATAAAACATATGCAAAATTTAAAAAACAAAGAATTAGTTAAGAAACCAGCAGTTACTTCATCAATAAGACAGGCCGTCTTTTAAATATTTACTCTAAAATTGCACATCAGTTTGGTTGCATTTATAAGTTACAATAAAATTTGCTGGTCCAATCATTCTCGTTCTTAAACTAGGCAGAGTGACGTAACAGTACTTAAAAATGTTCTATATTATTTTCTACACATGTTGTACTATTGTAGAATTGTTCACTAGAATGGCATGATATGTGCTATTCTTGTTTCCTCAGTGGTTAATATTTGCAATAATTCTTCACTCTCATCCATAATAAGATGATGTAGATGCTATATTATTACAGTAGAGAAAGCTTGTGTCTTATCTTGTAGTGAATATAATTGCAGTAGCAATTAGTAGCAATGCCTTTAAATTATAAAATGCTGCAGGAAAAAATGGGAAATACGAGCCTGTATTGATTCCAAGAATTTTTTCTGCCGCATATGCACTGTAACATTCTCTATACAAATTTCAATCATATTTGTTTTTACCTCATATCCATAGTTCTAATTTTTTTTCTATTATCTGCTTTTAATATGCAGTTTTGTATGTGGAAATAGATAGATTTATAAATCATCAATTTTTCAAGCTTTTGACAAACGTTTATTAACTTTTACAAAAAAAATGGTAAAAAACATACTGTTATAATACAGAATAAATGTTTTTGAACTCAACAGATAGCAGCACTAAGTGAGATCAGCTTAATAGTCGCGCAGTTTTACCGTCCTCACGTGTTTGATCGACGTGCATCATTGAGTTCAGTTCACGGCAAGCAGCAACCAGGTAAATACAAGCGCACGTCCAGAGAAACGAAAAAAAATCAAAATTAGTTTAAATTCACAGTTTTATTTCAGTCTTAAAAATATAAAAGGTATAACAAAAAAAAAATAATAATAGTAGTAGTAACAATAATAATAATAATAATAATAATAATAATAATAATAATAATAATAATAATAATAATAATAATAATAAAGACTCCTCACCAGGGGGCTTCGTCGAGAAATGGAGCACCATAGAACGGTTGATCACACTACCTCTTCACGCATCCGATTATGTGAACGACGTCTCTAAACTATGACGACTCCTGATGACGTCCTCGCCTCCACTTATATGACGCCAGAGTAGAGTAGCATTCGAACTCATGCTCTCGTCACGAGGTAGGGGTCACCAAGTTCATCAGGTAAACAACATCAGCAACAGGTAAGTATCATTGTCAGCAAGCAGCTATTAGCTATGTCATAACTATGTTGACATATTTCTTTTCTTCAAGCAAACACTATTACTACTAGACCATCGCTACCACACGAGCACGTCTGCACAGCTCGTCAGTTTAGGACGGAATACCTGGACGTACTCAAATGCCAGAAATTTCGTCTACGTGGCTTCAATCACATAATTATAGTAATGCATTAAACGGTGACATTGAACATACAGGTAAAATCTTATTTCAAAACAGGATAATATGTAGCGTCATATCAAAAACAGTTTAGCTGAACTTTTTTAATGAAAAGTGAAAATAATTAATAACAATTTAGGAACTAGTTGTATAACCTGGCCTATAATTAGCCTGAGCATCACAGTGGCCCTTTGTGGACCTTTGAGCATTTTGAAAAATTGGACTGAAAGTGTTGGTCCACTGGTGGTCCTTTGACTAGTGTCCTCACCTATCCTCCACAAAGGAAGTCGTTTGAGGATTTTCAAAGTTCTTTGACTGTTCTTTTAAACTGGTGGTCCTTGTGTTTGGTGGTCCTTTTACCTGTGATCATTTGTCCGGCGGTCTTTTAACTGCTCACCAGTTTCCTGTTACAACAAAAGTTTTCAGCAACCCCGCTTTTCTAGTTGTTCTGCTACAAGACAGTCGATCCTTAGATTTTTTTCAATGATTTTATAAACATCGTCAAGTATAAAATGCGATTCCAGCGTCAAAAAATTCGTAATGAATTCTGACTGTCCTGGTTCATTTATTAGTTGCTCAATCATCAGTTTTCACTAACAATCTCCATTTTGGTTTACAAGTATTGATTTCCCGTATTGTCTTATACATCCTGCTAGAGTCATATTTATTGTTTCAAATAATTTATTTTTCTAATATCTTCTAATAATATTTCTTCTTGAAGTTTCACATTCTGTAGCTTTTTGATTTCTGTACATGTTCCTTATCTTCGGTTGGCTTGTGCTGCATCTGAAAACATATATGTTTAAATTTATTGACTTCCAAAATACAATACAGGTACATATGGGGTAAAACACAATATGTACATAGAAGTCCATCGAAATATTAGTGAGTGCCTATTAGTGATTTTTCATTTTAAGCGCCTGTTTGTGTTTATTATAGACAGCATTATCTAAATTTGAATACTTTGATTTGTGCATAGTTTAAATTAGTTACACAGCATTATCATAATTTATTTCTACTATCTTTCACAAAATTTAAATTTTGCTTACCGCATTTCTCATTTGCTTATTACTGGAATATTCACGTTATTATTATTATTATTATTATTATTATTATTATTATTATTATTATTATTATTATTATTATTATTATTATTACTACTACTACTACTACTACTACTACTACTACTACTACTACTACTGCTACCTCTATTACTACTACTACTACTACTACTACTACTACTACTACTACTACTACTACTACTACTACTACTACTACTACTACTACTACTACTATAACAATAATAATAATTATTATTATTATCATCATCATCATCATCATCGTCATCATCATTATTACAACTTTCATTGTTTGACGACAGTTAACTTAGTTTTACTTACTATTTTGGTATACAATTGGTGGTTATGTTCTTAAAATTTTTGTATATTTTGTTTCTACAATTTGCTTTTATTTTTTACTTATTCTAAAAATTTGCTCTTTTAGCACTAAAACTAATGCGTATTTAATTTAATTTATAGGTGTGACTAGAATAGAGGACCGTATCGTTTGTTCGCCACGCCGTCTCTATAATTATTTATTAAACAAAAACGTATATATGTTAATATTACTAACAAGAAAGAGACAAATAAATAGAATAGAAGTGAATTGAATTAAGTTAAAATGTGTCAGTGGTTTGCTGGTCTGCCTAGAAATCTGTAGGTTTGCCTACAATGCAGATCAAATAATGAAAAGGCAAATTTTGTGCAGTATTTGACTACGCTTTTATGTTTCATTCTCTGGTTTCAATGAAAGTATTGCTTTCTAGCTGTTACTTTATGTTTAAAGGAAAACAGGACGATTTTTCATACCCAATTTCAAGTCTGATAAAAAGTATGCATTTTACATAATTGATACTGCAAAACCGTTTCTGATAAATGAATAATAGACTAAAAACTTAATTAATAGTGGACGAACCCAACATTGATGACATCACAAACTAACACAATTTTCAATAGGAAAAATATTCCACGAGTGTTTGCGAAAGCGAAAATTGAAATACAGCAGTTATGTAAGATATTCAGTGTGTTGCACTGAAACTGGGAAAGTTTTAAGATGGAAATTCAAATTTACCGCTGTGCTTGCGCATGCACTGTTGCACGTGTGTAGTTCGTCACAAACTAGCACATCTGAACTGAGCACCTGTTTTTGTGCAATGTTTTTCCGAAATGCTGGCGCCCGTCTAACTAGCGAATGGCACGTAACAGCGAAGAACTAGTGGCGCGAACCCGAAATTGTGTTTGGGAGGTAATAATTCTTTCAAGTAAGTCATTTTTGAAGAAATAGTGTGTTTCCTTTGAATATTTTAAAGAATAGATTGTTTTGACTTACAGTTTAGGATTGGGTCCGGTTTTGCTTTGCTTGTCTGTTTATCTTAGAACTGCTTTTTACATCAGTAATAAAGATTAGGCGGATTTCTTTAGTTAACGAACGGCTTTCGCAAATGAAATTTTTTGACTTTAATAAAGACAGACGCTGAACGATTATCATTACAAATAAAATGATCACGGAATTTGTAGGCTTGCAAAGATCTACAAAATGGCATAAAACTTGTTTTTTTTGCACATTTTCAAAAAACATATTTTAATAACACCTAAAAAGTTTGCGTTGTTGCATAGTCAGTAGAGAAAATCATATTTGAAAGCACAGCTTCTAAGTGTTAGGTCTAAGTGTAGATACATTTTTCTCCCACGAGATTTGAATTCCAGATAAGAAGCTTTTAGAGTCTAAAGCTTTATTCTCAGCTAACATCTCACTGTTCAGCTCAGGTAAAATTTACTTAATGACAGATCAATTTCAGACAAAGCTTCTCTGTACATCAACAAAGATGCTAATCCCCTTGACTATGCATCAACAAAGATGCTATCAACGCATAAAGCTGCTTATCTCTAGAATGATTGACGTTAATCCTAAAAGTAGGCGCCTAGCCACCCAGAAATTATCCCAAAGTGCTTTTTAAATGCGCTGAGTATTTGAACGAAGCTAATCCAGGTTTTAAGTTGATTAACTTTGTAAGAAAAAGTCGAGGTCTATTTCGTCCATTAGACATTATCTCTTTTCAGCAGACTGGAGCAGAAAAATAAGCTGACGATTCTAATAAGATGTAAACACCAATTTTGAAAATAAGGGTCTATTCAGTAGCTCAGAAATTGTAATTGCCATTTAAAAGTTTTTTATGCTTCGATCAACCGCCAGATGTCCTGTGAAAACCTGCAGCTAATTGTCTGATCTGAGTCAATTTACCACTTTTTCAGTATTTATCATATCCCTGTTTAATTAAGTCATTGAAAGAACTTTAATTTGGGTTTTTCAGGTGATTTAAGAAGATTAACGAAAAGTTGCTTTAATAATTAGGTTTGGAAACGTTTTTTCAGAGAATATAACCTACACGATGCATGGCACCGCAGATGTTGGTATGCCAGCCCTCCCAGGAGCTCCAAATTGCCCTACTACACTTAGTGTTGAACAGGCTGTCCAACTATCATGCGACACTCTTTGCAAGTACCATTTCTCTAGTAATAACAGGTCACGCGGCGCTGATTCGAAAAACAAACAGCGGGTCAAAAGTAAATCCAAAATTTTCCTTTGATATGCGCATTGCAGTCATTGGAGCTGTAGCCTCGAAATTTTATACCAGCGAAACCTATATGCAAACTAGCAAAACACCGCGAAAGAATCTTGCGCATAAACCCAAAACGAAAATCCAAACTACCCACAAAACATTCTATTCTATAACACACCACGCCACCCACAAAACCCCACTCATCAACAATACACTCACCACGTCACACCACACTCACCATAACCCATTAGACCACTCACTCCTCATGGCACCAGACCATCCACACCACGCCACGCCACTCTCTGACTGCCACCGTCGATGCTGAACACTATAGTGACAATGACAACGACCGTGACAGCAACAGTATCAAGTGCAACGAAAACAACAGCCGTGTGAAACCATGCAAAAATATTTTATGCAATTTGCAATTGTGTACAATGACAAAAGCTATTAAACCCAATCACTAGTGATCAATAATGAGCGAACATTCTTTGCTTACATGGTCTTTGCTTACTGCTCTCGTAATTTCAGCAATGTTAGCTAATTTTTTAAAGGGCAAGAAATGACAATTTTGAATTAGGCCTACAGAAATACTTCCCAGAGAACTTTACACACAAAGTTATATTACTCAGCGTTACGCTTACCTATTTCTAACAATTTAAAATAATCGCGTCATCTGGTAAACGTCATTGCACCAGCATCCCAGTGTGCACCACTGATTCACCAAAACAACATTATTGATCTGACTGACTTTTTAAAAAGTAATTTAAACTTTTACTTAATTGGCGAAGAGTGTGCAGCGAATTCTGATGATTGATTTAAAGTTTACTCAATCTAAACTTGTTTCAAATAACTTAAGGTTAAAAAGGTTGCGCCTAACAGCCATCGCGAGAGTTTATATTAATTAGTTTTGCGCATCGTTACTGCTAACACAAGCTCTGTATGCAAGGAGACAGCATGTGAGTGATACAAAATTTCAAGACGATTTTAAGCTTTTAATTGCAAAGAATGTTTTAATGTGCTTTACCACAAGTCAAACAACCACCAGACAAAGGACATCTGGTCAAGTTTCGACTGAAAACATAACGAACCAGTGGTCAAATGACGACCAAATACAGCAGACAGACGAACTATTTGAAATACATTTTGCTTCATGTTGAGATAGACATAATTAATTTCAGAGGATAAAGTTCCAAATCAATTATTTTTGCATTATTACGGAACCTAATTAGTGATAGACACTAATTAAGACCAGATAGAAGGAATAACATTTGGAATGTTTTCTTGCAACTAACCTCAAACATTAAAGCATTTCCCAACGCCAACAAATCACTTGTGATTATCTTTTTTTATAATTCGAAAGGGTTAAAAGGTGCACATTGAAAATCTAAAGTGTCTTTTATCGTTAATGAAATAACGCATGCGCATAACGCATTCCTAGTGTCTGATTAAACGCTGCTTTAGTCTGTTCCCCTCAGAGCCTGAGAAACAGTAAACTATGTAGAATGTTCGTCCATTATTGATCAGTAAGCATATATTATAATACACGCAGTTTCAAAGGTGTGATATCAGTGGTGTGGTGTTGCGCAGATGGTGTGGCATGAATGGTGTAGGTTTTTGTATTTGTTAATATGCAAACATAACATTGGCTCTGCTGTGATAGAGAGTTTTTATTGGGCAGTAATTAAGAGCGTCTTAACAACATTCCCTCATTCTTTAGAATGGCTTTTTTAATGCAGAGAGATCGCATCAGGTTAAATCCGCTTTAAAAATAATAGGAATAAAACAGAAATCCACGACTTATTTGCACGACACGAGGGTCGCAAAGAAAGCGCATGTTATCATTAATGAGGAATGTACTCCTGCTAACAAATTTTAAAATGTTCCTGTCAAGTTGTAGGTACCATTTCTGATACGTCAAACCACAAGAACTTTAAATACTTTCTGTCTTGTTCAAAAATGTGGCGAAGTTTGGTAAAAGCAAGTTTGGTACTGGTAGATTTGGTACTAAGAATTTTTAGTTCGTGATAATTTTGGTATTAAGAATTTTTATTACGTGGTAATTTTGCTACTAAGTACGTGGTAATTTTGATGGAGGTATATTTGTGCACTTTGTACGAAGAATATTTTTGGTGCTAGGAAAATTTCGTACTAGGAAAGTTTTGTTTATTAGAACGTTCATAAAACATTATAATTAATAAAGTGTGACAGCTAAAGTTTTATGTGTGAGTACAAACCCATGTTGGCACATTTGAGAATTCTTTCAGCAAAACCTGAAAGGTCTCCAACTCGCCATGCACCGTCAACTTGGTTTCTTTTTGGGAAAATGATCATTTTCTCCCATATTTACAGAACTTATGAAACAGAAACGAGAACAAGGCAGTGACGTCACTGGAAAGAACATCTTCTGCAGTGGCGCCTCGTAGCTAAAATTAGTGGCGTGCAGGAAAATTAACAATTTTCAGCCATTGTTTTAATACTGTGTAAGAAGAAACAAACATGTGTGTAATTACAATGCTGTAATTGTGATTTTAAACAAACAATCACATTTAAACATAACCTTGATAAACTCATAAACAAAAAATATTGTTTTCTTACGAATAGCCTAAATTGTCTCAGTTCAAGAAAATGCGAATACACGGCTTTTAAGCACGTGACAACTGACAACACGTACTGCAGTGAGTGACAGTACGCCTTCTACCTCTAAAGTACAGCGACTTACCTCAAATGTGTGTGCATGGCCGCATGCGCACAACAGCCAAACACCATGTTGCTTGCGCTGTGAACAAATTGTACTTCCCTCGTGTGCTCCGGTTCTGCACAAGTATAAAAAAGAAATAAAGAAAAACACTTACTATATTGAATGTTATGGATCATAATGAGTGAAAAAAGGGGGTGCTGCAGTACAGCAGTACATATACACGAGCCGCCACTCATCTTGTAGCAATGGTTTGGTTCTGCGTGAGGCCCACAGTAAGGAGTAAGAATCATCCTCCTATTACTGCTGGTGACAGTGGTAAAGATGGCGGTGTAACACCGTTATGACGCTGCTGCTGACAGTGGTAATGATGATGGTGTAACACTGTTATGACGCTGCTGCTGACAGTGGTAACGATGGTGGTGTAACACTGTTATGATGCTGCTGCTGCTGGCAGTGGTAACGATGATGGCGTAACACTGTTATGATGCTGCTGCTGCTAGCAGTGGTAACGATGATGGTGTAACACTGTTATGATGCTGCTGCTGGCAGTGGCAACGATGGTGGTGTAACACTGTTATGACGTTGCTGCTGACAGTGGTAACGATGGTGGTGTAATACTGTTATGACGCTGCTGCTGACAGTGGTAATGATGATGGTGTAACACTGTTATGATGCTGCTGCTGACAGTGGTAACGATGGTGGTGTAATACTGTTATGACGCTGCTGCTGACAGTGGTAACGATGGTGGTGTAACACTGTTATGATTCTGCTGCTGACAGTGGTAACGATGATGGTGTAACACTGTTATGATACTGCTGCTGGCAGTGGTAGCGATGATGGTGTAACACTGTTATGACGCTGCTGCTGGCAGTGGTAACGATGATGGTGTAACACTGTTAAGATGCTGCTGCTGGCAGTGGTAAAGATGGTGGTGTAATACTGTTATGACGCTGCTGCTGCTGGCAGTGATAACGATGATGGTGTAATACTGTTATGACGCTGCTGCTGCTGGCAGTGGTAACGATGATGGTGTAACACTGTTGTGATGCTGCTGGTATTGGTAACGATGGTGGTGTAATACTGTTATATTTTCGCATACAACCGCACAACCTTTTTCTAATGAGAACAACAAACTTAACCAGGCACAATGCTGAAGGAAAATCATCATTCATTAGAACCGAAATGAACAGGTTACTTAAAAGCATTAACTAATCTATGCTCAAATATTGGAAAACATATGTCTGGACGCCTTGAGAACCTGCACTTTTGCTTGGTTTCTGTGCCGTAATGACTTTCTAAATTGGGTTCAAGTGTGAATGGATCGTCTACGACATTTTGTTTTGCCAAATAAATGGGCGCTGAGCTGACATTATAAAGAGGGGGGGGGCATTATAATGAGGTCTGACTGTATACCGTAAACTGTTACAATACCAGTTCGGGTATTAATCAAATTTTTGGAATAATGACTAAAGTGAACAAGCTTATGTTTTTCACACTTTAACTCTATAATGTAGCTTAAAGCTTCAAGTAAACCAACTTTTTAACTATCACACAGATTATGTAACACTCATGCTGTATTCCGTTAAAGTACAAGAAAACCCTCTACTTATATCAATCTTAAAATTTTCATCTTGACACTTTATACCGCTTATGTACTGCCTTTTTGCATACAGAGCATGTGCCGGCAGTAACGATGAAAAAATAATCAGAGCATTCGTAGCACACACATCACTAAGTAAAATTTTGAATTACTGTCAATAAGATTAAAAATGCGTTTTTTATGTTAATGAGTGGTGCACCCTGGAGACAACGACATTTTACCAATTTGTGAAAACATTTTAAATAATTATTTTTTTCTAGCAAGTAATCTAACTTTACATGGAAAGTTTTTTAGGACATGATTTAACATTTCCTTTCCTTCAAGTAATTTACGTTGTGCGTAGTGACGTCATGTAATGGCGACTTCGGAACAGTATCGCGGGAAATTTAAAATGAAAACAAACAAAAATGCTTTCAATGCGAGTATGATATACGCTAAAATGGCTATAAAGTAATAAAATTTTTAAGGCGATTTTTCTGAAACCTACTTCAGGTGCCTCTTTTCTTGTCCTTTAAGTTTATAACATACAAGTTTTCAGCTTAGAAATTCGCGTCACAGAAGTTTTTGGATTTTATTTAAAATGCATTTGCCGATATTTTTCAAACCAAATATAAATTTACGATAGTAATGGCAACGCATTGAATCAGTTTGTAGCATCTCATTATCCCAGCCTCCAATACTGAAGGTTGATGAACTTTGTCTTTATGCCGCAGAATTTGCATTTCAGAGGAGCTTGAGATTTCAAAGCTTCTTTGTTTACAGATAAAAGCTTCTGGTTTGAATGCAGACGCTCATTTTCTAAATGACAGCTCAATTTACAAACACGACTGGCTCTTCTCAACAACAAAAGCTTCATCCAGGTCTAAGCCGATTAACTCTAAGATAATTTGCTTTAATCCTAGAAAACATGCAGCTAGTCAGTTCAGCAGAAATTATCTAAATGGTTTTTACGGAATGAATGGCATAGACCCTAATAGCCAGGCGCCAGACATTCATCCAGAAATTATTGCTCTAGCAGCAAATGAAGGAATATTTGTAAACATCTAGGGATGATGATAGAAATCTTCCCGCCTTAAAAAAACAAAATTACTAAAAATAAATGCAAGTACAAACAAGCAAGTATTAACTAGACATGTCAAAAACACATTTATTTTCATAAACAACTTCCGTAAGGTAATAAAATAAAGGTGTGTTCATCTGACATTTCCTGCTGGTGTGTGGCAATTAATATGAGAACAGAATCTTGACAAAAAGTTTAACAAATATGTCACAATCCCCCCCCCCAAGAAGTTTTAAAGTCACTTTGCTCTTTACTAGATGTTTATGGTGTTTATCATGTTACTCATGTTAATTTCCGCAAAAGTATAAATAACTTCTATTGCGCTGTTAAGGACCCCCAAAATCACTGAATTGATTCGTTGTCATTTTACAGGGTGTTGCTTCTTTAATCCCGAGTTGTTAAGCAGCTTATAGGATTAAGTTACCGGATTAGCATTAGCCCACTGATAATACAAAGAGTGACTATCATTGTATCAAGTATTCAAGGCGGGATAATTTACTCTATCTGAGCATTTCCATAAGATTACCTTTAACATGCAAATTAGACAAAAGTAAACGAACGCAAATCGCAAAGCAAGTAAGAAAGTTGATCAGCTACATTTGACAGATAAAACTATTGACAGAGAGAGAGAGAGAGAGAGAAAGAGAGAAAGAGGGAGAGAGAGAGGAAGAGAGAGAGAGTGAGAGAGAGAGTGAGAGAGAGAGAGAGAGAGAGCGAGACAGAGACAGAGAGAGAGAGAGAGAGAGAGAGAGAGAGAGAGAGAGAGAGAGAGAGAGAGAGAGAGAGAGTCCAGTGTCCTTGATCGTAAGGTTGGGATAATGACATTTAAGGATGTTTCAGGCTGCTATCAGTGTTTGGAATCTACAACTTGAAGAAAGACACTAATCCCTCTCTAGCTGAGTGCATGATTGTTCCGCAAAAGTTAATTTTCTAAAAGACACAAAGCTTGCGAGCGCTCAGCGTGGGAAAACCTAATCCCTGAAAGACAGATGAGAGGCAATGCGAACATCTAATTTTCTAATGCAAACCGTTGAGAGGCGGATCCATGTTTACATTAGAAAATTAAATTACACCATTAGAAAAGTATTAAAAAGTATGCTTCTTCTTCCTGAATTTTGAATATTAAATAAAGAAAAAACTTTGTAAATCGTAAACTGACAACTGTAAATTGCTAATCCTTGCACCATAAACAATGACTTCAGTATATTTGGTAATTTGTGCAGCACAAATAGCGTTGTACTAGATTATTTTGTCCTGCTATACATTTTTCAGCTTTATAATAGAATGTGTCAGTATAACCTTGCTTAAAATATCGGAATAAATAATTATTTTGTCATCAAACCACATTATATAGTTAGTTTCTTATTTTGTAAAAGTGGATAATAATATGTTAATAATAAATGTATTATCATCATTAAGTTTTATTTCAGTCCAACTGACCACGAGAAGTTTATTTAATCCTAATATCTTCACAATACTGCTCTGTAAAAATAAACAAAACATTTTGTCATTATGCAAAAACAAAAGCTAATGAACAACAGTTAAAGTTCTGGTTGATATTAAAAGTCCTACTAATTTCACTGACTGAAACAAATTAAAAATGTTCCTACACGTTTAATCAGTAATTCTACAGCTAATATGTTATAGTCTCTGTGGGCATGGGGTTCACATATTTTTTGTCAAGGCTGATAAAATGTAGCTGTCACTAAAAATTGTCACACTAGCATTATAGTTATGCTTCAGTGAGTTTCTTTGTGTTTACAAATTCATTAATTCTTCTTGCAGAATGAAGTTACTATATCGACTTGTTTTACAAGAAAAGAACTTTTGTTACCAAGACCCACACTTTTGCAGCTTGTATTGCTGACGATGTTTTCAATTAATGCCTATCCCACCCAAAGATGAAATACAGTAATGTAGTAAAAACAGCTTTATTTTTAGCCCAGTTGTGTACGACCCTACCACAAGTACACTTTGCTACGGTCGGCAGAGCTGCGCTAGTTCAAATTTTTCACGGGGGAGGCGTATGTGCAGCTCCATGGCATTTACCGCGAGATGCAAAAACGTTAATTACTCATTAATTAAACAACGTACTGCTAAAAAAATTCGCCAAGTTATTCCCCGGGAAGGCAACTATTAAATAAGTTTAACTTGATTTTCGTGATATTCACCCTTTAAATCAGCATTGGTTGTTTTAATATACAACATATATGTTGCACCTTAAACTGGAGTAGTTATCAGTTTGAAAATGTATATAATATTTTTACAAGTAGATCAGTCAGGAATGGATAGATAGGAAACCAACAGGTAATTGTTGATATGGCTAGAGACTGTATCGAAGGCTTAGAATGTAATGATTTCAATTTTTTAAACACAGCACAGCTGCTATCAAATCTGGATTACATTGTTAAATGTTAATTTATGAGAAATTGTACTGCTTAAATATTTTATCAAATTTCTTAGTTCCTATTGATATAACTGACTTACTGACTAGCTCCTTTAATCTAATTTACTATCGTTATGTTGTTTTATTACTAATCGTGTAAATAAATTGATTGATATCACTTCTTTATGACATACTTATGTAAAGTATTTTCGAAATAAAATGATGTTAATATTAATAATTCATAGGTACACACAAATAAAAAAAGACGTGCACCACAATTACATGATGTTTACAATATGCACACAAAATGTATTGTCCTGTGATGCTTAGAACCAAAATATGCCCACCTATAATCTCTATACAAAAAGTTCTTTCACTTGTTTGCGATTTTAGCAAAAAATATCCTCAAAACGTCATGTGATTTAACCGTCTTTATTAAATATCCAAAGGCAAACAAGAAATCAACTGATTGACCAACCAATAAGCCAAGTAGCCGAGTAACCAAGTTACATATTAAGCATTAACCATTAGCATTTTATCTGCAATAAATAAAGATATTCACTACATTTATATAACAGATGTAACAAAATTAATGATACTGAATTCTTAAATCAAGTTCACATAATAATGTTAATATAATAAACAAATTGACTTACATCTTTGCCTCTTTAAGCCAACGGCACAAAATCACATCTATCAGCTTTGAGATCGACCAACCAAAAATATTAAATATATATATATATAGATAATAAATATTTGACACCACTGTCTTCTTATGGCAGAAGTGTAAGCTGCCTGACTGGCTGACTAACTAAATCACTAACTGGCTGATAAACTGACTGATTGACTGACTGACTAACAAACTGACTGATTGACTGACTGACTGACTAACTGACTGACTGACTGACTGACTGACTGACTGACTAACTGACTAACTGACTGATTGAGTAACTAACTAAACTACGAGCTGACTGACAAACTGGCTGTTTGACTGACTGACATACTGACTGGCTGACTGATTGACTAACTGACTAAGTTACGAGCTGACTGACTCATTCACTGGACGACTGATTCTGAATACGACATAGTCTGATCATTACTAACCCAACATGCAATTATAAAATAAATAAAAACAACTGCGCATTCATTCATTCCTTCATTCATTCAATCAGTCATTTGTTTATTCAATTATTCATTCATGTTTATTGAGAATACTTTGTAGGCTATAGCTTTTGGGCTGCATCAGATATGCACCTTAAAACGATTTTCCCAACTTCCTTAATAACTGTTTAACTGGCGTGTAGCTATTTACAAAAAATAGGCACTAACTAAACTAAAATAGGCAACATCTAAATTTATTTTCTAAAATCACTGTTACAGTATTTACAGGTTTCTCGCCACACTCACAATATAAACTTGAATTTAGAAACACAATTTATATTCCTCAGTCGTTTTAACAAAATTTGGACGGCTGACTTCACATTTCACACAGTGTCTTTTTACCGTTTATGAATTATTATTTTTTTAAATTTATGAACTAAACTCTTTTTTGCAATTTATGAATTAAGCACTTTTTTACAATTTATGAACTAAACTCTTTTTTTACAATTGATGAATTAAACACTTTTTTTACTATTTATGAAATAACACTTTTTTAAATGTATGAATTATGATTGTGTTCAGTCGAAGCTATGTTTTTACTTTTTCAGTGTAGGGCATTTGTCCTGGGTGGTTATGTCACCTAGACTGTTTAATCTGTCACACATACCCTGGTTATTTATTTACGTGGAAAACAACTTATTCGTATTCGAACCAGGTAACACATTTCTGGCAGTTCTGGCATCTTACAGAATTATCTTTTGCAACGAGGGAATTTCTGGCCACAATCATCGTGTAAAAGTGATCGAAATGACCAATGCAGAGTTTTGACTGACCATGTACCGCACTGCCTCTCCACAAATTTCAATAAGATTATCTTTTCAGTCTGAAAATGCAATTTTACATTTACACGAATTGGGCATAATTACAATTAAAAATAATTAGCTAATGTCTGAGGAATGGAGAAAGCCATTAACGAATGAACCAGGCATGAATGCACTTACGGTGGTCCACATTAATTAGTGGTTTCTGTTTAATTTACTAAAAGTATAAAAAACAAATGTAATTTCGAAATCACATGTCGCATGTGTAGTGCACTAAATTTAGCGCACTTTGCCCTACAGCATTAAACCATGACATGACAAGAGTCTCGAAGCAGTAAATTCCTACCCGTTCTCATTGGTTGCTGGACTTCTTCTTGATGACGTCAAACTAACATGGCGAAGTTGTTGAATCCGGGTGGTGAATGCATTAAACGTTCTAACTAATGTACAGCAGTTGCACTGTTACCTAGCATAATGTCTGAGCATAGCTATGCTGCTTGATTTACCTGTCTACTGATAAACTAAAGCACTAGGAGTACTGTGTACCACAGCAACTAAAATCTTGTAGTCGGCATGCATGTGTTGTGTAAAATATGTGTAGTATTTATAAACTGTTATTATCAATAAATGTGTGTTTGCAAACCAAAATCACCCATAAGTCAGCATAGTTGAAACTACGTTATGATACTTCAAATTAGTGCTCGAGTTCCAGTTTTATCAGTTTTCAAAACAGTAACAAAACTTTTAGTCTTGTAGTCGACAACTCCGCCATTTTAATTTGACGTCAGCATGGCGAAGTACCGCAGCCAATGAGAATGCGTATGAAAGTACTGCCCGAGACTCTTGTAGCAATACTGTTCTAATGGCGCTATTACATGACTGCCGAGCATCGTAAGTCAGGTGGAAAATGGAAATGTTAAACATTCCGTGCAAATCTATGTTACTTAGCATCTCACTTACCTACTGGAAAGACTTATGTAACTATAAGGAAAATATTAATTATTAAAATATTTTCACCAATTGGTAAAATGTAGTTGATTCACCTCCAGGGTGCACCACTCACTAACCAAATAACATATTTTAGTCTTGTTTACAACATAAAGTAATTTAAAATTTTACTTAGTTACTAACATGTGCGCTACCAGTGCTCTGATTATTTTTCAAACTAAAATTTAGCGTTTTCTAATCTGCTTTCAAATGGCTTGTCGTCAAAATGGCTTCGTGTAACGGTCATCGTGGGAGTTTAAACTTACATGTTTTGTACAGCGTTACTAACGACGCATGTGAGTATGTAAGTGGTATAAAATTTCAAGACGATTTTTTAAGTTTTATGTAAGTTGAGGGTTTTCTTGTACTTTAAGACCAACAGAGAGCCTGATCGCAAACTGACTACATATTTATGACTTCTTAAATCTACCTTTCTCTATCGAACCATTCTGAATCTGCTATTCCATTTCGAAAGTATAAAATTCGCTTATGCTTTACGATAGAATTATGATCATATCTAAGAAAATACGCTATTCTTATTCGTCGTTATTAAACCGTTTGGCAAAAGACGAACAAAAGACGGTTTTGTAATCCACGAGAAATTCGTTCGACACAAATTTTTGGTTTTTGCAAAACATGGAAAAACAACCTCAATACATGTATAGCAACATTGAAAAACAATCAGATATTATTGAAACTGTTGGCTCATTTTGCATCTTTATTTAGCACCCAAAGGCAGGTCCTACTTGTCAAACGTTGTCAAAGCTCAATATGGCTTTAGCGAAGTTATTTCACATCTGTATAGCGGCCTTCATTATGTAAATACCAATATATACAATCTTCGTAAACAACTGCTGAACCTTTACCGCTTTACCGTTCTAAACACTTTAAAAAGTAGTTTTAAACCATATGCACGTTTTAATTATTAGTAAGTTCATTACTACTGTATACACAGTGACACGAGATATTATAGTAATAGATTTTAATAAAATTATTCAATAAATTATTGTCTTTCAAATTTAATTTAAACTTCATATTACCTTAATTAATGTCATGTAAAGTCGTTTTAATAAATTAAAATTAAATTTAAATTTAAGCCTCAGTGAACCATAATGTAATGTAATTTAACCTTTAGGTTACAAGAATGTTTTTAATAAAATAAATATATTTATTTAACCATTAAGTAAATTATTGGAGACGAAGAAAAACTAGACTTAAAAGAAATGTGTCCCATCGAAACAAAGAAACCACGTGTATGTGCTATAATAATTCAACCACAAAAACACATACTAAGTTAACTCAGTCGGGCCTGGCTTCAAATATTTTGTAGGCCAATCTAGTATTCATTTTAATAACTTCTACAGGTTGTGACGCATTTAAAAACACAAACTGCTCATTAGGAGACATATAATGAAAGTTAGGACAGAAAGAATACAAAAACAATTCCTCTCTTACATGATTGTACAGTGAACACTCAGGATAGAAATCATAAAGAATACAAAAACATTCCTCTTTTACACGAGCGTACAGTGAACATTCATTAGAGAAATCAGAAAGTCTACAAAACATTCCTCTTTTGAATGAGCGTACATTGAACACTCAGGATAGAAATCAGGAAGAATACAAAAACATTCCTCTCGTACATGAGCGTGCAGTGAACACTCAGGATAAAAAACAGAAAGAATGCAAAAACATTCCTTTCTTACATGAGCTACAGTGAACACTCAGGACAGAAATCAGAAACAATACAAAAACATTCCTCTCTCACATGATCGTACATTGAAAACTGAGGATAGAAATCAGAAAGAATACAAAAACATTCCTCTCTTACATGAACGTACAGTGAACACTTAGGATAGAAATCAGAAAGAATGCAAAAACATTCCTTTCTTACATGAGCGTACAGTGAACACACAGTAATTATATGCAATTCATCCTCTACTTTATTCAAACTACAATGTTTACATATCACTTGTATACATATATTTTTCCGGCTTACGATATCTACCGATTTTGCCAAGCGAAACAGCACAGAGGCACTCATCCATTTCCAGGCTAAACTCGGTATTGCTTAAGTTATCAGCTAATCAACACAGTTACAGCTATTGTTGTTACAGTGGCAACGACCAGCGAAGCAGCAATATTCATATAGTATAAATAAGATAAACAAGTAAATATACAAAAATATGCCTGTATAAATATTACATGGACTAGCACATGACTCACACTATATTTTGTTCATCACTAATAATGCCCAAACATTCTACATAGTGTTTTTCATATCTAATCCCCATATTGAATTACGGCTAAAAATACATTTTAACACTTAGAATGGCAACAAAGCGCTTCCACCAAATATTAATTGCAGTGCCAAACTTAAAGAATAGGTTAAAAATAGAATTAATGGCATGCCAGCCCAGCGCAAGAGATGACATCACAAACTAACATAATTTTCAACAACACAAATATTCCATTGTGCGTCTTGCATGTGTTTGGGAAAGCAAAATTGAAGTTCTATTGTACAACATTTACTGCGATACACAAAAGTAATTCAAAGATCAAAAGTAAGTTCAAAAATCAGACTAACGTTTATTACTGTGCTCACACATGAATGCACGAACGTGTGCACAGCATCACAACTGAACGTCTCTTAGTGAGCGGTGCTGCACGTGTGTTTAGACAACGTGTTTCCGAAATGTAAACGCTGATGCCCAACTAACTAGCAAATGGCGAAATGGGGCGTAATAGTAAAGAACTAGCAGCGCAAAAGCAAAATTACGTTTCTGTGGTAATAATACATAAGTCACTCTTGGAAAATCTTCCCTTTCAATATATTATACGATAAATTGTTTTCAGCTGTAGTTTATGACTGGGTCCTGTTTTCGTTTAACTATTTGGCGGCGGTAGCAAACTGACAGATCTAGCTATGTGCATCGTAATTCATCTTTCTCGTAATCTGCCATCTTCTCTACAAAGTTTCGAGAAAATCTGTTAAATAGTTTTTGCGCAATAAGCTTAATGTTGTATAACAGACAAAAAACAACCAAACAAGCAGACAGTGTTGAAGCAACTTCTTTGGAAGAGGTAAAAAACCAAATTAATTAAAAAATAATTATTTACACAGGAACCCTAGCCCTGAACTTGTGTCATTTTATTCTGGTATCATTTTTACCTGCGCCATTTTACCTGCACTATTTTACCTGGTCAACATGGTTTGACTTTGAGTAGATGACTCGCTATATGCCTGCTGTCTAACACGTAAAAACTTCAAGGTAAGGCATCGTCTGCAAATCCATGAGCCACTCTAAACCCAGAGAAAATTCTTCAAGCATTTTAAGTGAAGGAATTACATTTACGGCTCTCTATATCAGCCACTAAAGGAGGACAGGATGGTTTTTCATTTACTACCCCATTTTCAAGTCCGATAAAAATATACATTTTAACACATTTACTACTGAAAAACTGTTTCTGATAATTAAGTAACAGATTAAATATTTAATTAGTGGCTACCGAGCCCAACTATTGATGGCATCTCAAACTAACATAATTTTCAACAGAAAAATATTCCATGAGCGTGTTTCACGTGTTTGCGAAAACGAAAATTGAAGTACATTGCTACTGTAAGATGTTCAGTGTGTTGTACTAAAACTAGACAAGTTTAAAAATAAAAACTCGAATTTCAAATTTACCGCTGTACTCGCGCATGAGCTGCCAAACGTTTGCAGTTCATCAAAAACTAATACATCTGAACTAAGAGGTACAGCACCTGTTTTTGTTGCAATGCTTTTCCGAAATGATGGCGCTAGTGACCGACTACCCAGAGATTGGCGAAATGCATGTGGCAGCGAAGAACTAGTGGCGCGAACTCGAAATTGTGTTTGTGTGGTAATAATTCTTTCGCGCCAAGTCATTTTTTGAAAAAAATAGTATGCTTCCTTTCAATATTTTAAAGACTTGATTGTTTTTACCTACAGTTTAAGATTGGGTTCAATTTTGCTTTAAATCTCTGTTTTTACCTATGCGAAAAACTGCATCTAGCTTTAACGATATCAAGATTTATATAAATAAATATATAAGATTTATATAATCAGAATTTGCCCAGTAAGCAGAATTAGATTTTCACAGTCATTATCTAATTAATGACATTAATTACATCTAATTTGTTTGCATTTGTTTCGTAGCTTATTTCAGTCCTGTCAGAGTTTCCAAATATCTGCCCTTATGTACATGCTTACAAAAGACAAATCAAAAAGCAAAAATTAAAACGAAATTTATACTCTTTAACTACGTTTTAATGTTCTTCACGTTCACTGAAATTGTCACATTTTACTTATCAACAAGTGGTTAATTTTAGTTTAATCCGTTTATTTTACTAGGCGTATTGTTGGTTTATAAATACCATGGCGAATGTCTTAAACAGCAGATAGCAGCACTTCTCTCACAAGAACAATTTACATTCCAGAAAAAAGCTTTTAGAGTTTAAAGCTTTATTCTCAGATAACATCGCTCTGTTGAGTGCAGGTATAATTTACTTAATGACAGATCAATTTCAGACAAAGCTTCTCTGTACATCAGCAAAAATGTTAATCCCCTTGACTATGTATCAACAAAGATGTTTATCAAGCATAAAGCTGATTAACTATAGAATGATCTTCTGGCTTGAATGCAGACGCTCGTTTTCTAAATAGCAGATCAATTTACAAACACGACTCCCTCATCTCAACAACAAAAGCTTTATCCTGTTGTAAGCTGATTAACTGTAAGATAATTTGCTGAAATCCAAGAAAACAAGCAGCTAGTCAGTTCACCAGAAATTATCCCTCTAGCAGCCAATTGGGGAATATTTGTAAACTGTTAGGGATGATGATAGAAAGCTTCCCGCTTAGAAAAACAAAATTCCTAAAAATAAATGCGAGTAGAAATAAGTAAGTGTTAACTAGACATTTCAAAAACACATTTATTTTCATAAACGCCGTTACTAACACAACCAAATAAAAGTTTGTTTATCTGATATTCCCTGCTGCTGTGTGACAATTAATACTTGAAACGTGACCAAAAGTTTAACAGTTTAACAAATATGTCAGAATTATCGCCAAAGATGTTTTAAGAAGTTTTAAAAGTCGCTCTTTACTAGATGTCACTGGTTCTATCACGAGGCTCATGTTAATTTCCGCAAAACTATAAACAACTTCTATTGCGCTGTTAGGGACTAACAAATTGCTAAAATGTTTTGTTGATGTTTCAAAGCTTGTTAATCAGCTTATAAGATCAAGTTAAAATATTAACATCAGCCCACTGATAATGCCGTGCTTAGCGCAAAAGTGACCATTGTTCCATCAAGTATTCAAGGTGGGATAATTTAACCTATGGCAGCAGTTTAAATTGATTAAACAATTGTACCTGCAAATTGGACAAAAGGAATGGCATGACGAAAATGGTGAAAAGAATCAATTGAATTACATGCAATATGAGAGGGGATGAGAGAAGAGTGAGAGAAACAGAGAGAGAAGAACATAGAGAATAAAGAGAGAGAGAGAGAGAGAGAGAGAGAGAGAGAGAGAGAGAGAGAGAGAGAGAGAGAGAGAGAGAGAGAGAGAGAGGGGAAGAGAATCCAGTGTCCTTGATCGTAAGGTTGAGATAATGACATTTAAGGATGTTTCAGGCTGCTATCAGTGTTTGGAATCTACAACTTGAAGAAAGACACTAATCCCTCTCTAGCTGAGTGCATGATTGTTCTGCAAAAGCTAATTTCCTAAAAGATACAAAGCTTGCGAGCGCTCAGCGTGGGAAAGCCTAATCCCTGAAAGAAAGGCAGGGCTTATTTTTTCTAGCTGGGTGAACAGGCTGGAAAGCTAATTTTCTAAATGACAGAAAATTTGCAAACACTCGCCGTGATAAAAGCTAATCCGAGCTTAAAGCTGATGTTCTTTACGATAATTGACTTTAATTTGGGAAATAGGCGCTAGACGTTATTACACTAAACCATAGTCTTTTTAAAGGTAAACGACCGACAAAAACTGTTTTACCGGAATTCTTCTCTGTTATGTTATTTGAACGTCATGCTGATTTACAACGACCATTTTTAATTTATTTTTAAAACAAGAAATTTTATATTTTTTCCGTGTGAGAACTGGTAAACAATTTTGACTAGCCACGCGTCTTTTTGCAATTTTAAATTTTGTGAACTGCAAATCTACGAAACCATTGTAATGTGTTTAAATACAATAGAGATTGAATCTAACATAATTTTGGTACCTTGATAGATTCGAGACAACACCTCCAACAAGAGCACAAAGTTGCAACTGATAATGTAATAAATGCCCGATATTGTAACACAGAAATAAATAAAGCATAATATAATGTACGAGTGTACAAGCCCCATTCATCAGGAACATTACAGAAAGTGAAATGTCAATACGATCAAGTTTCAAGATGACGCATCATTTGAGATTATTATATAATGATTAAGGACGATATTAAGGACTCATAATAATGATTTCAATGTAACACCTTAAAATGAAGACGACAGGACGACGATAATTGTCGACAGGACAATTCACGGCATCGAAATAAAACAGTCCATTAACTATTAATAAAGTAATGATTGGAGATGTAACTTGGAAGCTGTATTTACTGATCAAACGTTTTTACGAGTCTTTCAGTTTTTATTCTAAACTAGTTGACAATGTTTCTGACGTGGTCAGAAACTGAAGATTTTTGCGGACAATAGTTACAGACTTGGGCCTGGCAAAGACGCTAGTCTTTTGTTTGAACACTATAATGTAGTATTTATTTATTGAATTCACATTGTTGCTTGAATACATAGGAACTTCGCTTCACAACGAAATTACAACTTACAAATTTTTAACCTTTGACCCGCGGGTCAAAGGTCAACTAATCATGGCATAATCTTATACCATCGAATTTACCTCATTGAGACATTTCATTTGACATGGTACTATTCTCTGACACTTGATGGATTTCTATTCCAGACCGCCGTTTTTCGGTTTTTGAACATACTGGGGAAAATTGCTGAGTAATTATTGTTGTTCAATCAGCCACATTTGACCTTTCATTTAATGTACTACAAGCTAGTTTCGGTCAACACTGGAAGGCATTTGTCTCCTCGACCCCTATTTTGCCCCAAGCAGGGTCTTAGGAAATTATAGCAATAAGTTGTCAAAATAACAGTCATGGTAAAACTAAACTGAACTAGCAAACTAGAATTCATACTGAAAAGCGTAAAGATAAATCCGAGTATAGGCATTCAATTTTAATTCAATGACTCCCAGCTGGCTTGTCACGTGATCTAGATTTCGGACCATAAACACGGAGATTGTCGTCTGTTAAATAAGCGATAGCAAATAAACGTTGTCTTTGCCTTTAATGTAAACATTATCTGAGTCGCACTTAGATGTTAATTAGTAGTTTCTAGTTAGTAGACAACTTTTCATCAATGATCATGCCAATGCTCAAATATATCACAATTTTGATTTGTGACAATCATCTTTGGAAACGGATAACGTAAATTATTCAATGAAAGTCTTCAAAGTATTTCGACTTTTGCAGGCAGGACAAGCACCACCCAACTGTACTAGTGGCGAACTGTACCACTACTCAACTGTACTAGTGGTGAACTGTACCACTACCCAACTGTACTAGTGGCGAACTGTACCACTACCCAACTGTACTAGTGGTGAACCGTACCACTACCTAACTGTACTAGTGGTGAACCATACAACTACCCAACAGTACTAGTGGTGAACCGTACCGCTACCTAACTGTACTAGTGGCGAACTGTACCACTACCCAACTGTACTAGTGGTGAACTGTACCACTACCCAACTGTACTAGTGGCGAACTGTACCACTACCCAACTGTACTAGTGGTGAACCGTACCACTACCTAACTGTACTAGTGGTGAACCGTACCACTACCCAACAGTACTAGTGGTGAACCGTACCGCTACCTAACTGTACTAGTGGCGAACTGTACCACTACCCAACTGTACTAGTGGTGAACTGTACCACTACCCAACTGTACTAGTGGCGAACTGTAGCACTACCCAACTGTTCTAGTGGTGAACCGTACCACTACCTAACTGTACTAGTGGTGAACCATACAACTACCCAACAGTACTAGTGGTGAACCGTACTGCTACCTAACTGTACTAGTGGTGAACCGTACCACTTCCTAACTGTACTAGTGGTGAACCGTACCACTACCTAACTGTACTAGTGGCGAACTGTACCACTACCCAACTGTACTAGTGGTGAACCGTACCACTACCTAACTGTACTAGTGGTGAACCGTACCACTACCTAACTGTACTTGTTTGAGGGGAACTTTTTCGAGACCGGTTTTGTGGCTTTAACTTAAGAAAATAAAGGCTGTGTAACTGATTCTAACCAAAGCTTATTTAATTATAATTTTAGAAAGTTATTTTGGAGTTAAGTTGTTTTTGTGATTTGGTTTTAGACTAGTATTCTGAAATTCTGTGATAACAGGAAGTTCACGGCAATATGTGTATCTGCGCTGATTGAAAGTCCGCATTGGTGGGCAAACTTTAACAAAGTTTTGAATAAAATTATTCGTGCAGAACATGAAAAAATGGACTAACACTAGCTGGATATGTGTAGTTTTTTTTGGATACCTCGTTCGTACAGAAGACGGTAAAATGATTGAACGTTTTGCTAGATATGTGGACTTTTTTGGGATACGTGGTTCGTACAGAAGACGATAAAATGGACGAACGTTTTCCTAGACATGTGGACTTATGCAGCGTGTGTTTTATTAATCACGACTTTATTGGCAATTTTGAAAACTTAGACGAAGAACCTAGCCACTGGGGGGGGGGGGGGGGAGGGAGGCAAGCCAGCCCAACTCAGTGCCGGTACCTGGATAAATAATGAGGGTTAGGGTCAGGAAGGGCATCCGCCTGTAAAAATTGCGCCAAAACCTTCTATGAATGAGTCAGTGAGACTTAAAGGTAAAGCCAGCAAAGAAGTGGTCAGACCCGCTCTAATCTATGGGCTGGAAGCAGCTTCTCTAAAGAAGACCGAAGAGAAGAAAATGGGTGTGGTTGAGATTAGGATGTTGAGATGGATGGTGGGAATAACAAGAAGAGATAAAATTAGAAATAATAATATCAGAGGAACAGTAAAAGTAGTGGAAGCCTCGCAAGATTGCGATGGTATGGACACCTGAAAAGAAGAGTCGGTGAAGATCATGTGGGAAGGGAAGACATAAATGAAGATATGGTCAACAACAGGACTGCGTGGAGAAGACTCATTCACAACGGCGACCCCATATAGAGAAAAGCTGGGAAGAAGAAAACGAAGAAACCACCCACTGGTTGAGCCAGTTTCTAGGTGTATCAAATGATGTATATACAAAACTGATATTTTTCTTTAAAGAGTTTTGAAATCTTAAAAATAGAGAATATATTACAAAACTTAATGTATATTACAAAGGCTGGTCACAGTAACTTCTGCTATTATGGCATTGGCAGCTTCCAACCAATTGAGGGCATGGAGCATTGTCCACAACACACTGGGATTCTCCCCAGAAGTTTTGTTCCAGAACTGAAACATTTATTTGACGAATATCTGGTCATTTTCAACAAGATCTGGCCCCGTGTCGAAACAAGTGAATTTTTTTATGAAAATCAAACAAGCTTGTTTGAGTGGCATGGAATCTCTCCTGACCTGAACCCAAAAAATTGTTCTAAGGACTGAACGACGATGGCGAAACACTCCCAGGGTCAGAATTTCTATTTGCTCAAATATCAATATAGTTTGTCTGTGGATTCAGTGAGTACCGTACATAAATGTTAGATTTTTTTCCTAAAAATATTCCCATCTTACTGTGCAGTATTTTCTAAATCAGATTACTTACATTAACACGAAGTCAGAAGGATAAACTGGAATGTACAATTTGCCATTGTTATCAAACCAGAACTCCTTGACTAAAAGAAGAAATAACACTATTTTGCTAGTTGAATGGTTTGAGTTAAAATTATAAAATCCGCTTTAAACTCAAATGAACTTTATTCCAAGTACTATGGATTTAGTTCGCATGGCAATGCCATTTATTCATAGGCTAGACTAATCAAAGTTAAGCAAATGGGATTAAACAGTAAGCAGAAATAGGCTTGTTAATAAGTTGCAGCAAAAATAACATTAAGGCTGGCTAAGATATACAACTTACAGTTGCGCAATTAAAGGTTGCAAAATCAGCAAATACCTGAAGTCTATGAGAGTGTACACATATATGCAAATAAAAATTACACAACTAAAAGTTGCAATCTGGGCTCAATCGTTTAGTTGCACAACTGCTTCGTAATATACTGCATAGATGTACCATTTTCATCTTCTGTTGAGATGAATATTCCTCAATGTGTTTATAGTAATAATATTTTGCAGGCTTTGAACAATGTGCCTTGTTATCCCAGCTCTTCCTAGGCTTTTCCCAGTATGGGTTGTGGGCCGAATTATATAGCTGAGCTACACTTTTATCTGTAACTGTAGCAAAATCATTGAAAAAATTGGCCAAGTTTTTTCGTTGCGGAAAATGATTCCTAATTGTGTTTTGTATATTGTACTCATTTCATTGCAGACAAACTCTACAATACTGAGGTGAGTGACGTAGATTTATCACGTGATTACGACATTGCATACAGTACGACACTCTGAAACCTGAGACCATGAGCAGGTGATAAAACTACCCTAATTGCCACATGCAACTAAAAGTAATCTCATTTTCCCGAGCAACCGACTGAAAAGTCACTAAGTGAAGAACAAGCGTCTTAGCCATTTTAGATGAATATTAACTCTCGCTCAGTGAAAGAAACAGTAAAAGTCACTAAGTGAAGAACAAGCGTCTTAGCCATTTTAGATGAATATTAACTCTCGCTCAGTGAAAGAAACAGTAAAAGTCACTAAGTGAAGAACAAGCGTCTTAGCCATTTTAAATGTATATTAACTCTCGCTCAGTGAAAGAAACAGTAAAAGTCACTAAGTGAAGAACAAGTGTCTTAGCCATTTTAGATGTACATTAACTCTCGCTCAGTGAAAGAAACAGTAAAAGTCACTAAGTGAAGAACAAGTGTCTTAGCCATTTTAGATGTACATTAACTCTCGCTCAGTGAAAGAAACAGTAAAAGTCACTAAGTGAAGAACAAGCGTCTTAGCCATTTTAGATGTATATTAACTCTCGCTCAGTGAAAGAAACAGTAAAAGTCACTAAGTGAAGAACAAGTGTCTTAGCCATTTTAGATGTACATTAACTCTCGCTCAGTGAAAGAAACAGTAAAAGTCACTAAGTGAAGAACAAGCGTCTTAGCCATTTTAGATGTACATTAACTCTCGCTCAGTGAAAGAAACAGAAAAAGTCACTAAGTGAAGAACAAGCGTCTTAGCCATTTTAGATGTACATTAACTCTCGCTCAGTGAAAGAAACAGTAAAAGTCACTAAGTGAAAAACAAGCGTCTTAGCCATTTTAGATGTACATTAACTCTCGCTCAGTGAAAGAAACAGTAAAAGTCACTAAGTGAGGAACAAGCGTCTTAGCCATTTTAGATGTATATTAACTCTCGCTCAGTGAAAGAAACACTAAAAGTCACTAAGTGAAGAACAAGTGTCTTAGCCATTTTAGATGTACATTAACTCTCGCTCAGTGAAAGAAACAGTAAAAGTCACTAAGTGAAGAACAAGTGTCTTAGCCATTTTAGATGTATATTAACTCTCGCTCAGTGAAAGAAACAGTAAAAGTCACTAAGTGAAGAACAAGTGTCTTAGCCATTTTAGATGTACATTAACTCTCGCTCAGTGAAAGAAACAGTAAAAGTCACTAAGTGAAGAACAAGCGTCTTAGCCATTTTAGATGTACATTAACTCTCGCTCAGTGAAAGAAACAGTAAAAGTCACTAAGTGAAGAACAAGTGTCTTAGCCATTTTAGATGTATATTAACTCTCGCTCAGTGAAAGAAACAGTAAAGCTTATTCCGGCAGTCACTCATCCATTTAATGACAAGGGTTAGCATAACTTAACTTTACGATCAAATGCGGCCCTTTAGTTCTACATCTTACCTAGTTCAGCTACCCATTGTAAGTTAATATAATCTTGTAAGCTTTTCCTTCAATCAATATATGTTATTTAACATCATTTAATTATCCGTTTAAATTAACATAACAAAAGCTGTCTTTTACTTTGAATGTGCTTAACTCCTGCTTTAAATGGAAGAAATACTGAAATAAGTGTTAAGTTTAAGCCACCATTTAAAATAAGATGATACTGTTCTCAAGTCACTGTTCACAATCAGTAATGAAAAGTATTGTCATAATTTGTAATGCGTTTCTGCAAACTCAGTCAGTTTTGTTTGCGTATGTCATTGAAATGAGAAATAGAACACTCCAGACACATTGATGAAACACTGTAGTCATTATTCAAATATAAGAGAAAATAATGTGCGATTTCTCTCTTGGGGAATAACTGCAAATATAATAATGATTAAGTTTAAAAATTTGTTTACTACTAGATTTGAACCAGTGTCTTTTCAAATCTGTGGTGGTAAAATTGACTGAATTTTATCAAAGTGGGAGAGCGAAAGTAGGAAAGCTCGCTACATAAATTGGAGGTACATTGCCTATGTAAAAGAAGTAAGTTTGTTAACAGTATTATTACAATGATTTCTTGTTTTCCCAAGCAGGTCTGATTGCAACGTGAACGGCATTGTAGTACTGAGAAAATATAAAGAAAAACAAGAACAAATGAATGACAATAAAAAGGCCTGATGTTCCAACAAGAAACAACAAGAAATTCTGAAGACTGAACAAGAATAAATAAATGAAATAAATAAATTTACATTTAACAAATATCACGGGTCTCTCCAAAGTCAAATGAAGCCATTTATAACAAAAAAGTGACTAGAAAAACGAGAGATGATTAAAGTTAAGTATACTAGGCAAAAACTTAAACAACTTAAAATGTTTTTAAATTTATAGTCCTTCGGTGTTATGAATTTTTATAAATGAATTGTATACTGTAAAAACCACGAATAAACTAAATACCTCATTAGACGGTAAGCAAAAACGCCTTAAGGCAAAAGTTGAGAACAACTGTTGCAAGTTTACAGTGCCACAACCATACTTTGCATAGTTCTCATTGGCTACAAATGAGTTGTGGGTGCACTTTTAAAATGATAGTTTTTACATACATGAATAGGCTCGAACATACTTGCCTGATGATTTAGATTTTATGACTTATGTACACAAGTCAGCAAAGCAAATGAACAAAAGCTTCTAGTACTTTTAATGAAAAGAAAATATTTGCTATTGTCTTACCTATTCTAACGACAAAACACAACCATAATTGCATAATACAGTATGATGCATTGGACGACTTGCTGTGCTGGTCGGTGTAACAGTAAGCTAACTCTAGATTCCATATTCATAATACACAAAGGCCTATAAGTCCCGTGCTGTTCAGGTTTACTCATAAATGGTTTTTATTATTTATATTTATAGTAGCTTCTCGGAGATTTGCTGACTCATGTGTCACTCTTCAAGAGTGACAGTCCAGAGTGAGAGTCAACGAGCAAAATGGTATTCCTTGTTAGAAATCAATGGCAAGTTAAAAAAGGAAAATTATGACCTTGAGACAAAAAGTTAACGCTATTTCAAACTGAAATAAAAGAAAAACATTAAGAAAGTATAACATAGCCAAGCCATGACACTGTACATATCTAGGAATCATATAAGATCTACAAAACAGCCACCACTTATATATTTAAGTATTAGTTAGCAAAATTGGTTTCGCTTTAAAATATTTTAAATTTGATAATTGATAATTGAGATAAAGGGATAATGATCATCATGTGGTCTTCAATAGACAACATTCCAAAATTTACCCACAGTGTGATTCATGTTGATGTAGTGGGATAATAATCAAGCATATTCAAATAGGTTGAATACTTTGATCATTTTATGCAGGACCTTTCCAACAACAACCAAAAAACTCTAAAAGTATAGATAGAAACCTGAAAAAAGCCATTTTAAACGAAGTTAGCACATTTTATCCATTTTTGAAATGTTTTCTACGCACAAAAGAATTTCTTCACTCACCATTTGAACAAAAACTTGCTCTTAAGAACTTTCTAATATTTCATGCCGCCACAAATTAGTTTACACCAGATTTTGTGGCGCCAAACTTTATTGACACATGCTATGAGCAAAATCATCTCTCCTTGCATGCATCCCCACCAGTGTCACACTGCATTTCTCTCAAAATCATGTTGTTCCAGAAAGTCTTTTCACCTCCAATCTAATCACCTCTCCTGGTTATTTGTCGTGCAAAACTTGTATCGTTCCTTAATTTCTTCACATTACGGAAAATATTTGTAAGATTGAAAAACACGTCGCGCCAACGCTTTTTTCTGACCGTAAATGTTTCGGGTCAAAAATGCAACGACTTTTTTCAACATTTTTGGGAAGTGTTAACCGCGCATTCCGGTAAATGTTTCCGAAATATCTTTATATTTTTTTGTATCCAAGACATCTGGTATTTTGTTGTTCGTGAGCGCAATACTATAACCTGAAACGGAAATAAAAATTGGTTTTCCAACTTTGCCGCTAGATGGAGGAACTACTTATTTCTTGCTAATGGCTGCTATTTGCTGATCATTGAATCCAAGACTTCAAAGTATCTGCATCAGAGTGAATATTGCTATTTTTGAAAGCATTTTGACAGACCAATTCGCACACATAATATTTTGCTAAATCGTACGACCATGGAATTGTGAGGGATTTCTTGTTCTCTCTTAATTTGCTTATGTACATTTCTTCATAAGTATAACATTGAACACGCACTCGCACAGTTCCTGATATTATCTGCCGAAAGACCAGGGCCCTCATTCATGTACTGCGCTTGCAACAGTTATCTCTTTGCTCACACCCCAGATTCATGTATTAACTCGCAACAGTTTCGTTGTCTAAAGTGTGGTGTAGGTGCCCAGAAATATTTGCATGGAATTCATATTGACGTCTGATCTCCTTAGTGGCACCCTAGTCGGGACTACCTTCCAAGCGACTAGGAAAATTAGACGGAATTCAAGTAGACGTCTCAAGTTGCATTTAGTAGCACCCTACTTTATTTATTTATTTATTAAATACGTTCACAACAATCATTACAGCATTGCACTTCCAAAGAATCTAATAACACATTTATCATGTACACAAGATGCCAAGCTGCCAATGGCCCGTGGGGTACTCTAGAAGTAATTACTTGTTGAGAGTACCCCAAATGAATATGGACACTGAAAAGTTGAAGAGAGCAGTGAAGGAGTAGAAGGGAAAAGTTGAATGAGAATAGAAAGAAAGAGAAGAGAAAGATGTGATTGTAACTGGATGAAGCTACACTAAATACAGGGATGTAGAAACTGATATAGCCAGCAATGTGATGGATTCCCACAGAGACAGCAGCATGATTAGTCAAATTGACTTATTCCATATAATTGGAGAAGATTACATATGTAAAATTTCTTTTGAAATTATTTATATATAAGGAATAACATTTATGTATTCACAGATGTTATTCCAGATTCTGGGAGAGTGTTAGTGGTGAAGTGCCTTGCCGCATGTACATCAGTCATGTAATACGATTTTGTTGAGTAACGTCTTACATTAATAGATATAAAGTGTGATAAGATGTTCGTTGGTAAAACAATGCATAACTCGACTAATTAACTGTTTGTTTTAGTAGTTTTTGAATGAAACATATTTAGGTGTGCTTTTGAAATCACAATGTTGATGTAAGAACTTTATTTCATTTAGTTGTTCTACAGCATCATAACTAATTTTTATAATACCATTAATATTTATGGGTTGTTTTTATGAGTTCTGAATAAAATGTATTTAGTTTCAGTTGAATTTAATGCTTATTTATTGATTTTAAACCGGGCTGTAATTTTACTGAGTTCATTATTAATGATATTAGTGTCCAGCAGCTTACTGTTTGTTGTGGAGATCCATTAGAATTGAATAGAAAGTTGTAGAATGTTCTAAAGAATAGTAGAACAATCTTATCTTGCGCAGCGAATGTTTATTGTAATGATAGAAGCAATCGTAGATTCTAGAACTTTCTATACGCAATACGCGTAATAGTTTCTATATTGTTCTGGTGTTGTCCATTTGCATTGACATATGAGGTAGAGCTGGCCACTCATTATTATTCTCAGATTCTCGTGTTCCTGCTTCCACATTATCGTATGCAATTTTCCTATCAATTTGACTGTACATACTTTGAGTTCCTTTATACTTTGGGCTGTAGAATTCTCACACAATAAACATGTTTGATTTGACGACGTGTTTTCTTGTTTTCTCTACGAGCCGTCCGAGAAAAAGAAACACAACACTGTTGTTCTTGAAGAAAATACTCGTATCATCGGCAAATAGGAAGACTTTTCCGTTGTCAGTAATCCATTTTTGTAGGCTGTTGGAATATGTTAAAAACAGCAGAGGCCCCAAAATAGATCCCTGTGGTACTCCAACTTAGCGTGCATTTGGCAATTTAAGACGCGATTCACTAAACATAATTTCATCGTTCCTGCAACCTCCGGAGTTGTCATAACTGGATAAATACTAATGTTATTAAACATTTCACTGCCGTGCAATTTGTATTCCAGTTGGCAGGCAAGAATATTTAGGTAAAATAAAAAAGTTGCTACTGCTATAGACACTGCAATGTTATTATAGTATGGTTGTTACTACATTACCGCCACTTCTATTATTACAATTGACATTGCTGCCATCATAGCTGTTGTGACAATTCACCCCCCCCCCCAACACCACCACCATCGATGCCGCTGCCACCGTTGCCGCTGCTGCCACCATTCCACTGCCACCTGCGTCTGCTAATACTGGTGTCATTGTTGCTACCGTCACTCGTCGATGTATTAGCAAACTTGTGAGAATGAAGAAGAATGTTGAGAAGTAAGAGGAAGGGAAGCAGAAAAGAAAAGAAAAGTAGAAGAAAATAAAAGTTTCTGATACGCAAAATATTGTTGTGTTCTTACAAAATAATTTTTTTATGATTTACATTCATAAAAATACTGTCACTATAATTATTTCTAAAAGTATTTGTGCAATGTTATTGTCGCCAACATCATCATCTCAACACTTAAATACACTCTACATTTCAGGAACCAGGAAATGGTTTATCGATAGTTTGCTGGTTCTTTACGATGACGGCACTGACGATTAGTGATAGTGATAATGAAAACAATAGTTATTATTGTCAATATCGTTTTATTTCAGTCCAAATTGCCATAGAAGAGCAAACTTTACTACATGATATAATTTAAAACTATTGACAATAAGAAATAAAAGTGTGCAAATCAATAAATTTTTGGACTAATATCCTCCCCCTCTCTGTGTTTCTAAGTGCAACTAAAAAAAGCGTAGACAATTTGCTGTAAAATGTCATAATTTCTCCGTAAGTTATGCCCAAAAGGCAGAAAACGATAAGTAGAGTACAAAGGAAGGTCAAAGATAGGGCAAACTGTATGTTTTTTATTCAGCGTGACAAGACAAATAATTTGGTATGCATTTCAATAGGGTTGTTGTGTTTTTGAAGTTCGGCCCCCCTTTGGAGCCATTTCAAATATTGCTGACATTTTGGAGAGGGTGGCCCAAACTAAATTCTTTTAGTGTCCCTCAAGCGATCTAAAACAGCTTTCAAATCTTTGTTCTAGTGAAAGTATTACGGACATTGTTCCTTTACAGTATCCCATAGTAACAAGAATAATAACAAATTGGTATATCAAAAACACAAGTAAATAACCTTTTCGTATTATCCAGGTAAAATTAAAGCATTGATTTCTGTTTCGTGGGTTACATACATTTCTCCGGTCGATTTGCTAAGTTTTTCAATTTGTTAATAACTAGCTTGATAAACTTCAGGGCATTAAATAATCTGACGGAAATATGCAGCGTGGTTTTGAGAATGTCGTGATACTTATGGGACCGGATTCACTAAAGTTCTTAGGAAAGATTTTCTACGGAAGTTTGTGCATACAAACTTTTTGGCGCTCCACACTAAGCCTCTTCTTAAATTCCTCCGTAAAATATCTTAAATTTATTCGTAATATATGCAAGGATTGGGGTTTGCGTAAGCGTAATTTAACAGAGTTTGAGTGATTATGACTGGTGTTTTCGCAGAAGAGGAAAAGATTGATACTAAATATTTGATGCACAGAGAACATATTTTTCACAATAGAGGAAAACCCAGCTACAGACAGCCCGTCACAGGAAATGCTAAAGGGAACTTTTTGATAGTGGTGATAGCGATTTTTTCAAAACAACCGAGATGGTCATGACATGGAAAAACATTTCATATTCTCTCAGGACAAAGGGTCAAAGAATGGTTTCAGAAAGCATTTCATATACTCTCAGGACAAAGGGTCAACGAATGGTTTCAGAAAGCATTTCATATACTCTCAGGACAAAGGGTCAAAGAATGGTTTCAGAAAGCATTTCATATACTCTCAGGACAAAGGGTCAAAGAATGGTTTCAGAAATATTCTTATGTATGTAAACAACTCGTGATATGACGAAACCCGGTTTGTAAAGACCTGATAACGAGAGTACCGGTTCATAGCATGGTTCACCTCATGACAAGTGCAATGAGAACCCGGAAGTGAGTGTCGTGAGTGACCGGAAGTGATGCATAATAGCAATTTCTCTACCACTGATGGTTCTTGAAATATGAGTAGAACTGTTCATGGGCTATAATCCCCAATTCCTTACATTTGCAATTTACAAGAAATAATAAGATTAGAAGGACAATTTACTTGTATAATAAAAACCTATTATAAGGCTAGATGTACATTGCCTCTCTAGATGTACATTACAAGAGGCAACATTTAAAATAAATATAGAGATATTTTAATTTTACGTTTTTTGTTAATTTTTATTAATCGAAAGAATCAGACTAAAAAGTTTAGAATTGTTTCGCTTTGTCAGAAATCAGCTTCCTACTCCCTTCCTTCCTGCTAGCTTTCTAGTTTTATTATAGAAACCGAACAACATCAAAATAACATATGTGCCATTTTTTCTACTTTTCCAGTTGCGCCATTTTTAACAGTGACATTTTTACCGTGCAACTCTCTCATCACCAGAACTTTTATATCACTATGGCCTGTGTTAAAAACTGAAAACTGTAGTAAAAGTTATTCTTACAGTCACTAAAATTGAGAAAAATAGAATTAAAAGATTTTACTCATCAGCTAACGTATTTTTTCGAATAAATGTGGTTTATCATTCATTTCAGTTCGGTTTTTTATTTGCTGTGTAATTTCATTCTTATATTGAGGGTCCTGAACGTGGAGTACTCAGACACTCCAGGATCTAATTCCGGCCATTTACCACTCAAAAGTAACTTCCCCGTTTTGCGATTTTTTACAATTCCGTATTTTCTTACACGTGGCTTTTATTTTCGCAGTCTGAAGACAACGGAGTATTTGATATGTCGATGGTTGTGTCACCTAACCTAACTAAGAATTTACATTTTGATAGAAACTACTTCTCAGCCACTCATCCTCTGACTGTCCAAACCCGATGTTGCTTAACCTCAGAGTTAAGCAGACAAAATAACAACTCAACTATTCCCAATAAACAATAAATTGCGAAAAATTGCCCAAAATAGCTGATGTAATATTGTCCCTATTTAACAACCGGCCTCATAAATTCTAGTATAGTAACTATTATATAAATGCTCTATACACTTTTTTAACTTTACCATCCAAAAAGAGACAATGATTTCAAGGTAAGTAATTGCCCGCAATCCCATAAGCCAATGTTCAGCCTCGCTTTGAGATTACAGAAAGCTTTTAATAACGCGTTTTAGGCTTTTGCAGCAGAATGGCAATTATTGTTTTTCTATTATCAGTTATTATTATATCAATTATCGTTACTTGGTATAAGTTACTTCGTACTTGTAGGGCCACGTGTCAGTGTCCGATATCTGCTGTTATACCTTCAACAGGTAAATCAAATGATAAAAAAATAGACAAGATTCTTTGAAGAGTTTAGTGCATTATAGTTTCTTTGCAAATTCCGCTACGTTGCTCTTCACCTGTATGTCTTTGCCTTTATTCCTAAAAAGTACTTATTTGTTTACATTACATTTTATAGTCTGTAAGATATAACAAATTCTTCGTTGCTCGTACAAAAGTAATATTGCTTTCCTGCGAATGATTGGAAAACAAGAAAAAAGCTTTTCGGGTTTTAAAAGTTTGTTAAAAGATCTTGGCAGATCAGACTCAGGTTTTGTTCGCCAATGGGTCAACAAGAATGTTAATCCTCTTAACTACATCATCACAAATGTTAATCCTCTCGACTATACACCAACAAAGATGTTTATCCCGCATAAAGCTGCTTAGGCGCATGTCTTCAGTTATGAACAGCAGCAGCATTTCTTTCTCAAGGCTGACGTGAACTCCAGGAAAAACTTTCAGATTCTAAAGGCTTTATTCTCAGATAACATCTCTCTGTTCAGCTCAGGTACAATTTACTTAATGGCAGATCAATTTCAGACAAAGCTCGTTCAACAAAAATGTTAATCCCCTTGACTATGCATCAACAAAGATGTTTATACCGCATAAAGCTGCCTAATGCTTATCTCTAGAATGACTGACGTTAATTTTAAACATAGGCGCTTAGCCAGCCACACGGAAATTATCCTAATGTGTTTTTTCAATGCCCTATACACCAGAAAGAAACTAGTTTTAAGCTCATTATCTTCTCAAGAGAACACTGATTTTTATCCTGTAATACGCGGCTAGTCAGTCTACTGGAAATTATCCCTGGATTTTAAACAGACAATGCGGCACGCATAAAGAAAACAAGTTGAGCAGAAGATAAAGCTGATTAGAAACGAACACGAATTTCTAAAATAAACCTCCTCTTAGCTGCTGAAAATTGCTTTCTGTACGTTAAGTGCTTTCAATACATCATTCCATATCTGCCAAGAATAGAAAAAAACGGAACTAAACAAATGTGTTGCTTAAGGCAAATATGTCATAACAACAAACAAACAAACAAACGAACTACAATGTTTACCATATTGTTGTATTTCGACATTCAAAGATTTTCTGTCACAAAAAGTTTAATCTGTCAGAAAAGCAGAAACAAATTAGCAAACAGCAGGCAAATAACGTCTATTTTTAAGGGCCTACAGACTTGTCTGTCGTAATTTGCACATCTATTGTTGTAGGTCTAGTGAAGTATAATTTACCTGTCGTAATTTGCACATCTATTGTTGTAGGTCTAGTGAAGTATAATTTACCTGTCGTAATTTGCACATCTATTGTTGTAGGCCTAGTGACTTATAATTTACCTGTCGTAATTTGCACATCTATTGTTGTAGGTCTAGTGAAGTATAATTTACCTGTCGTAATTTGCACATCTATTGTTGTAGGCCTAGTGACTTATAATTTACCTGTCGTAATTTGCACATCTATTGTTGTAGGTCTAGTGAAGTATAATTTACCTGTCGTAATTTGCACATCTATTGTTGTAGGTCTAGTGAAGTATAATTTACCTGTCGTAATTTGCACATCTATTATTGTAGGCCTAGTAACTTATAATTTACCTGTCGTAACTTGCACATCTATTATTGTAGGCCTAGTAACTTATAATTTACCTGTCGTAATTTGCACATCTATTGTTGTAGGCCTAGTGACTTATAATTTATCTTTCACAATTTGCACATCTATTGTTGTAGGCCTAGTGACTTATAATTTACCTATCGTAATTTGCACATCTATTGTTGTAGGCCTAGTGACTTATAATTTACCTGTCGTAATTTGCACATCTATTGTTGTAGGCCTAGTGACTTATAATTTACCTGTCGTAATTTGCACATCTATTGTTGTAGGCCTAGTGACTTATAATTTACCTGTCGTAATTTGCACATCTATTGTTGTAGGCCT
>JAQGDQ010000640.1:0-2500 GCA_030141605.1 Tubiluchus corallicola
ATTCTTAAAATATAATCATTGATGTTGTTCATCATTTTCAACAAGTTCGAAACGAACTTATCTCAAGGGAGTCTCACTGAATTCAAGATTGTGGATTAAGAATTTGACTTTGTTAACAGAAGCAAAATTTATTCAAGTACGTTCGTTTGCGATTTTATGACAATCTGTTTCCAAATCCGGTAGTGTCTATGGTTCGAGAACGCACATTAAGAATCGGACACTGATAGCTGTAGACGGCTTCTTGGAATATAGCGTGATACTGCCATCTTGAATTCAAGATGACAGATTAAAAATCCGACTTCAAAAGTCTGTGCAGAATTTTCCTTATATATCTTCCATGATGATCCATTGCGAATTCATGGTACCTTAAAATAGGTTTTTACGAGAGATGTCCCTGTCAACGACGTTGATGACGTTGTCGGTGACAGTAACAGCAATAGCAGCAGCAGCAGCAACAACAACTTCCAGCTGAGCAGTTATTTGAGTCGAGCCCTCGACCAACATTAAGAGACTGCAGTATAATTTATTTCAGGTTCAGGAGCTGAGATAAGTATTGGAATGGCAATTGAATCTGGCGGGTGCTTAATTTCTGCACAAAATCAAAGGCCCAGCGGCCCGATTAATGAAAATCACTATTTCGTTGGTATGCTGACAGACGTGACCTTCTCAGTACAAGAAGCTCTGAGTGCAGATGTAATTCGTAAGTGGCCCTTCATATTAGTCTGGTCATGCTAAAAATTATGTTAAAAATATTAATCTCTTTCAATTTATTATTACTCGAATCAACAAAAACTGAACTTTAGGCTCTGTGCAGTAGACCAGACATCTTGTATTCTGGTCTCTAATTTTCCAAGGCCTTTGGATTCTTCTATCTTGCAAAGGGTTTTAATATGCCATTTGGTCGAATTATCATAATGGCTTTAGCCAAGCATTGATTTTTGCCGATGTATCTAACATGTTGATTATTAAAAAGGCCAATATTATCAATGTTTTTAAAAACTTGTTTTCTGATTTTCAGAGTCAATGTTTGCGACTTGCTACAACATTGATGGCGACTTATTAAGTTGGAGAAGAGAAGAATTCACTGCAGTTGGATCTGGGAACATCATCAATCCAAGCACTTGCCCCTACTTTGGGTCAGACCCGGAAATGTGCTTACCTACACCACTCACTGAATCACAAGTTCAGTTATTGACTGATTTCATCACTTATGTAATACATAATAACGATTTAACTAATTATAGACTGAATGAGATTAATTCTAAACTTTATCACATTCGCCACGACGATGGAAACAATTTCTACAAGAATCGATATCATTAGTTAAATCAAAAAAGAGCTTCTTGTACTGAGAAGGTCACGTCTGTCAGCATACCAACGAAATAGTGATTTTCATTAATCGGGCCGCTGGGCCTTTGATTTTGTGCAGAAATTAAGCACCCGCCAGATTCAATTGCCATTCCAATACTTATCTCAGCTCCTGAACCTGAAATAAATTATACTGCAGTCTCTTAATGTTGGTCGAGGGCTCGACTCAAATAACTGCTCAGCTGGAAGTTGTTGTTGCTGCTGCTGCTGCTATTGCTGTTACTGTCACCGACAACGTCATCAACGTCGTTGACAGGGACATCTCTCGTAAAAACCTATTTTAAGGTACCATGAATTCGCAATGGATCATCATGGAAGATATATAAGGAAAATTCTGCACAGACTTTTGAAGTCGGATTTTTAATCTGTCATCTTGAATTCAAGATGGCAGTATCACGCTATATTCCAAGAAGCCGTCTACAGCTATCAGTGTCCGATTCTTAATGTGCGTTCTCGAACCATAGACACTACCGGATTTGGAAACAGATTGTCATAAAATCGCAAACGAACGTACTTGAATAAATTTTGCTTCTGTTAACAAAGTCAAATTCTTAATCCACAATCTTGAATTCAGTGAGACTCCCTTGAGATAAGTTCGTTTCGAACTTGTTGAAAATGATGAACAACATCAATGATTATATTTTAAGAATGCTGTATCATATCAGAAGAGCAAGGGCTTATCTTTGTCATTTTCCCTGATTCTTAAGGGAAGCTGTTTGTAGTAACCTGCCACACAAATTATCTAGATCATGCAACTGTCAAGGTAATACAGTTTAAGGCTATCAAAGCTATAAGTCCTTCTTAAACTGCACCAGAAATGACATCACTCAGACTCACTAGAACAAACCGCAGCATTAGTAGCTTTTCATTGACATTAATTAGATCTCGTTTTTTAACAAAATGACAACCAAAAGTGACGTCACACGAACAGAAAGTAATTCTAAAACTGAATTTGTAAAAAACTTATATGAAAGTAGCGGGAAGGAGTTTCAATTCCCCACACAATTCGAATACCCTAACCCTATCTCTATCCTTAACCCTGATCCTAACACTAAACCCTAATTCGCTAATTTCTTGTGTGTGGGTAATTGTAAACTTTAGCCAAAGCTTGACAGATTGAACTTATTGAAAT